>JAJHSJ010000004.1:31105542-31193075 GCA_021015155.1 Magnolia officinalis | reverse complement strand
GCATCTGATGGTCAGGAACTTAGGATTAGAGCTTGCAATGGTTCTGTCAGACCGTGCGCCATCTGGCCAGACACGTTCCTTACATAGGTTTGGTCCACACTTTAGGGACCTTGAGATTGGCTCGGGCCAGAAAAAGGGACCCATCACGTGAATGGAACAACCAGACCCGCTAGATCCAATCCCACTTATAAAAACTTTTATGATTCCACTAGAAAATTTTACTCTGGACCTCTTAAATAGTACTACCCACTTACTTGAAGTGGGCCTTGGGCCTGAGAACTTGTTTCGATTTTGCCCACAAACTTATATTCTAGTATTCCACATCAGTTTAGCAAATATGGGGCAGGCTTGGGTTTGGATTCTTGGCCCGTTTAGCAAATAGGTTAACCGAAGTGAACCCATCGCTAGCCCTAGATCAGATGATATGATTGGAGAACTTTCCTACCATGGCCCATCAGGAGAGCGATTGAACAAATCCATTATGAGGTCCTCGTCATTGGTCATGTGAACTGATTAGATGGTACAAACGGATAATACGATAGTGACAAATCTCGTGCTCAGCAATTTTTCGGCTCAGAAATATCTCCAGAGATTATTAAATTGTGAAGGTTGTTCTTGGGATTTATCAGAAAATGTCGTAAAATAATTATTTTACATTTATATATATATATATATATATATATATATATATAATATATATATATATAATATATATATATATATATATAAACAAATTCCTTTCAATAAGACACGACAGTTTAAAATCTTATGAAAATTTTCATGATTTTATCATGATAATTAGTGTATTCCATTATACTATCATGAGATTTTTCAAAATCCCGATGATATTTTCAAACTGGTTAATAACTGAGCTACACAGTATATGTATTAATACAGTTGATCATTCTTCAATACGATAAAGAGTGGGCCACATGCATTCTTCGCACAGTTGGACTAAAAGAAGCTTGAACAAAGGAGGAATTAGTCCATCAATATTACTGAACTAGGCATGATGTAACGGTCATAGGCATGTCCGTTTTGAAAAAAAAAATCATTCTAAATATGGTGAAATTGTAATTTAAACTTTTGATGGTAAAAGAGCTGTAGCTTTTGATCTGAGTATCGTCACCAAACCTACGACCCATCAAGACTTATTTAGCTTTGCATCTGAGGTCAAAATTCATGAAAAAAAATACACAGCTAGAAGGTCGAAATTCATTATTAAAAAAATAAAAAAATTTAAAAAAAAAAAAGGAAGAAAAAAACACAATTTGTGGGTTAAACTTGAGATTTTAGAGAAGAAAAAATAGTTTTTTATTTTTTGGCAATTTCTATCATTAATTTATCGCCCTATTTCTAGAGTTTTAGGATTTTCGGCTTTAAAAAAATTGCTTGTAATAAAGTTAGGAATGTTCTAGCAATATCATATATATTGACATTTCTATTTCTAACAAAATTAGCCTTTGAGGAAATTTTGCTATTTCAGGTAACTTTATTATATTCAAAACAATTTTCCAATTGATATAATTAAGAAATCTTAGATTTATTATTCAATAAAATATTCAAGAATTTTCTCTTATTTCTTATTAACTCAAAAATTTACCCTATGAGTTCAACATCTTGACCACGAGGAATAAGGTGATCTTATTTTTCATCCTTCACACTCCTCCCTATGTCAATATAGTAACTAGTTGGTGGATCCTCTACAATTGCTGTAAACTAGGTGCAACCTGTCGTTACTGGTTTTTGCCAGCTGGAATGCAAGCATACCATAATTAAATTTGTAGCTCAATTCAAACCAAACAACTATGACCTTTGCATTCCGTATGAAAGGACTTTTTGATATAGATTTTTTTTTTTTTTTTAAATTTTTTAAATGAGAAAGGGATTCTTACATTCGGACGTGAAGAACAACTACAAAACACATCTCCTGATGTAGAACTGAATCTAGCGTGTGAGCGTAGACTCAAATTACAACTAAGATTATCAACTACTTGATTAATGCTACAGATTACATTACAGAATGTAGATAACAAGCTGAAAGTAAAGGATTACACTAAGAAATGTAATTTACTTGGCAAAAAGTAAAGGATTACATTACATAATGTAAAAGACTTGATAATTAAAAGATAATATTTGGGTTTGATTGGGTTGGTATGAGACACATTACTTTGTTGGATTTCTTTGCTATTTATAGCCTTAATCCTACCATCTAGATCCTACCCATGTTCTGATGGTTACTATAATCGCTCGACACTTCGTGACTTTCTCTGTTTCTTCTTCTGTCATCTGTTCTTTAACCAATTCTTCACAATTGTTCTTCCATTGGCCGCTTAAACAATGACGCGGCATTGTTTGATGCACTCCAGTTGTGTTACCATAAAATCCTCTTCGTTCATCTCTGCAGATTCTCAAATACACCACGTAGATCCATTTAGATCACACGATTCTTATGAGAAATGACAGCAATATGGATGAACTTCCCCCCCATGTTGCTTCACCTTTGGAAAAAGGTGAAAATGACATGCAATTCTTCATTAATGTAGTATTAATTACCTACACATAGTGACACCTCGATAACCATCCTTGGCTGATTCATCACAACACGTCAGTGGTAACTGTCCTTTATCAAAATGAGACTCGAACCTCGTTTTGACATGTGTTCTTAGATCATTAATTTCCAACAAAATCATAATGATGCCCCAATAAATGCTCCATCACCTCAGCCAATATAAGTGTTATTTCAATATTCTTTCATCCTTACACTTCCATCTTCCTTTACGAACATCCAAATCTGAATTTCAATCTCATCTTCGATCAATGGTTGCCTCATCGTCTTCCTCTCTCATTCCATCAAGATGAACTTATCATAGTGATGAATGCTTTTTCTGAGAAATATTTCAATAAAAGTCTTAAAGTCACCCATTAAAGATTATTACTGCATGGGTCCGACATTTTCTCCAGCAACAAGCGTTGATGATGTTAGCATAATAGATCCCTTGTTTCCCATCTACCTGGGTGAAGCTCTATTGATTCAATCCGAATCTATCTCTGAACCAACCAATGTTTTGAAAAATCCTCGGTCAAGCCACTACCAAAATGGGATACTTGGTTTGCAAATTTGGGCATTTATGAATGCGTTAAGCTTTCCATACATGATTATCCATCAGATCCCACTCTTCTTACCATAGCTTCAACATTTTGGAGTTCTTCTACCAATACATTTTTCTTCGGCTACGGCCCCATGAGTCCAACTATCTTGGACATCACAATTCTGACTCAATTTCTTCCCTTCGGTAAAGTTGTCCTTGAAAATTAACCAATGGTGTATTGAGATTACCACGACTGCATGTGTAAAAGCTTGGTATAGCTAATGAATGGAAACTATGCCTTAGAAGGGGATGGAGGGTGATTAGGACCAATTAAAAAATTTCAACTTTTAAATTACAATTACCCACTTAAGCTAATATGCAAATTAAGCTAAGCAAGATAATTAACTCTAAGGCTTCTAAGCCAATACATGGTCTAATCACATATACTACAAATGATATGCCAATTAAGAAACTAATCTATAAATATGATAGTGTACATATGTGTGTGGGATGTGCTGACTATCAAGCCCTAGTATTCATCTAATTATATATACAAATAATTAAACATTCAATCACATAAGCATAATTAACAAGTGCATAAATGACAATCTTAAACACAAGGATGTATAGTGTTTCGATTTCCCTACTCCACTCATGAGTGTATCGGATTTCACTATCGAAGGTTTTAAATCAGGGTAACCTTTAATCTTTACAATCCTATACACAAGGAAGGGCTCTTGGAAGAGACTTTATATGGTTTTCTATATGCTCACCACAAACCTCGGTCCTACACAAGAACGTACTGAGGTACACTCCTGTCGGAGGCTCCTGTAAGAGACTTTAGTTGATTTTCCATAGGCTAACCAACAACCACGGTCCTATTCCAAGGACTTACATTTACTCCCGCTAAAGGCTCTTCCAAAGAGACTAACACGTATAAACTCATGTCTGGTGGTCTATGTACATAAGGACTTGATTTAGGCCCTACACAAGAGCTAATGTCCTACACAAGAACCTAGGATTTATGCTCTACACAAGAGCCGATGTCCTACATAAGAACCTAGGATTTATGCTCTACACAAGAGCCAATGTCCTATATAAGAACGTAGTCGAGTTTGGGTCACAAATTCTTATATTCAATCCTACACAAGGAAAAAGAGTATAATAACTCTTACACTTGACAACTTACTTATCGGATCAAGCCCTTTTGAAGTGCTTTCTTGAGTAGCTTGATCGATGCTCTCACTTGCTTCCATCATCTTCCTTTTTCTCCCCTAATTATGATGTCGATGTTTTGCCATGACTCTAGCTCCAAGATTAAACACCTTGTATGTAATGCTTCTTTAACGTGACCAAGGTGATGGGAGGTTTCTTGAATCTCGTACAACTAATGAAAAATTGTATTTTCTAAGGGATTCACCTAGATGAGTCTTTTAGAGGATTTAGAGAATGATATGCCTGTAGAGGTTTTGTTTAATATCTAGAAAATAGAGGAGTTCAAGCACAACTTCAAGGTGGATGTTAGAATCCTCATGTAACGCCCCAACTTTTCAGGACACGAGTACACGACCTGTTTCCCAAAAACCTGAGTGTTAACCTTAAAGGATGGTCAAATTCAAGCGTGTATATAATATATATATATATATATATATATATATATATATATATATATATATATTCAATTATCAGAGTAAGCAGATGAGCGTAAAATGGACAAATCATACAAAATGAAAATTTTCATTTACGTTTAGGATGTACAAGAAGTTGCCTATAATGACTTATACAAACTAATGTCCCAAATTTACAATTACAAAGTGAAATGATATTACATGAAAACAAAACAAATTATAACAAATCTGGAACTATAAAACCATGTAGTAACTCTCGACAATACAATCATGCATCTTCACAGTGGAACTTCGCTCCTCATCAGTCTGAACATGAAAATCAATTAAGCCACCTGTGCGACCTGTACGATTGTATTTTTGATGGATGAGTGACCAATTCAGTGTGAATTTCCCTCAAGATTACACACCGCCACATTAGGTAAGCATAGTTATAAAATAAAACATACAAAATAATACATGATGCAGGTCTTATAAGATGTATGGATGCGTGAATGCAGTCACACCCCGGGGATGCTCATCCGTGCGGAATTTGGACTCGTCACCCATGCAAATACGCAATCAACGCCCCGGGATCAACCGTACGGAATGCAATCATCGACCTGGGAAAAACAACCAGTCAGATAGAGGCTAGTCGTCAGCGAAAGCATATTATGTGCGGTGTAACGACTGCCCATCGTACCAGGCTAGTCGTCAGCGAAAGCATACTAAGTGCAACGTAACGACAGCCTAGCGATAGACGCTAGTTTGTGTCATGTATGCATGATTAGCCAAACCATTATTAGTCCAGTTACAATAAACCAATTTAAATAAGCTCAAGGTCACTACGGGGGCTCGTCACCAACGTAGGCCGAAAGCTCGGGCATAGGTCCCATACCACCATCCTCGGCTCATGAGGCTACCATCTTAAGATGTTTAATAGAACCCATCAACTAGTGGTCAATCATATTACAGTATATGAGGCTTACCATTGCAGGGTTGTACGATAAAAACATCAAACCTATATAGAAAAAATACCATAACAAAGCCCCATAGGGCGATACCAAAACAAGTCACATAAGACAATTATCAAAATAGGCCACATAGGTCGAGTATCAAAACCATGCGATAAAAGACCATCCTTGAAAACGACTTAGACACAACAACCCTGGATGGTAGGCCCACATTAATGATACATCTAGACCACCACCCGATAACCACTAGATCGAAGGTCCATTTTAGTCACAACCAGTCGGGTTACATCCCAAGTATGGGTGTACATTTATAAGTGGGGGTTTCCCACTGATGTACCAGTTTAAGTTCCATAAGCAATCCACAAATAATCTGCAAGCATGAATAAATATGCAGGATAAACATTAAGCATGTAATGTAGCAATTCAATTTCAACAATTAACACATGTGACTATGAAATGGAGATATCAATTATAAATTAAAATAAAACTATAACTTAAGCTAATGGAAAAATGGAAAGCTCAAGAGGAAAAAATCATCACCTTATACTTTGACCGCTAACTGATGTTGCTAGGAAGCGCATGCACCCTTAGAATTGAGCCCTACCATGAATTGTGAAGTTATATGTGAGATCGGGTTTCTACAAGGTATTTATGGTCAAGACTAGTGTCACCTAGGGTTTGGACTACTTAGAGTTTTGATGTAGAATTAGGGTTTTATCCTAAAGCCTATCCCTATACTTAGAGCTTAAGATTTTAATCCTAAGTTATTATTACAAATGTTGTTATTATTATTATTATTATTATTATTATTATTATTATTATTATTATTATTATTATTGTACGATGTGTTGAATAATATTCATAGTAGGAGGTATCAATCCATCAATATTAGTAGTGATGGTTCATAAGTCATATTTAATGTACCGATATTATCTAATATACTCGTAATGACTAATAATCTCTTAGATAATATAAGTAATATTAATAGGATATTTCCTAAGGAAAACACACTAAGGACTAACACTAATAATTATATTAACAAATATTTAACTAATCCCACATGGGGAATGATAATATTTTCTAATGATTTTAAATCATAGCTATCAATCCTAGTCATTATGATGGATACTATGATCTACCATAAATTATAAAATTCTATGGTTAGACCCAAGTCTAACACACTATCTATGCTTAAAGTATTGACCTAAGGTTTAGATAACTTAGATTTATGGTTTCGTCCAAGGGTTTAGTTCTAGGCTTAGATGTCAGGATTTAAATGTTGGTCGATGTGCAACCGTTAATAATACTAATAATTTCAAAGTAGCCATAAATATTAACGATATATTTAATATTAGCCAATGTGACAGTAATAAACTTTGTGATACAATTAAATAGTGTGCCCTACTATCAGTGATAATATGAGAAATAAAACACTTAATAATTGAAATTTTGTTTGTTATAACTAATATTAGTATATATAATTTGCTAATGGTTAATCATGTCTAACTTTAGTAATCCTAGAAATGATAATAATGGTAATTTTTATAATTGAAATGAATTCAGTCTTGGAAGGAAAAATGTGGACTCACCTTACTCGACTCAGTAGCTCGACTTGGCCCAACTGGATTTGGTCTCAACTGGGTCGACTCGACTCAACCAACCACCTACTCTCTCTCTCTCTCTCTCTCTCCTCCTCCTTCCTTCTCTTCTTTCTCTCACCTTCTTCTTCACTCAACCCATACACCAGTAGGCTTGCTGGACCAAACCAGGCCCAACTCGCACGCCAGACTCGACAGCGAGTCAGGCCCAAACCCACTCTCTCTCTCCCTCTCATTCCTTCCTCTTCTCTGTCACTTTCTCCTTCCCTGTTTTCTTTCTTCCTTCCTCTTTTCTCTCACTCTCTCCCTGGATTTTCACAACACATGGACGCAGGTCAGACCCATCTTGACTCAGCCCCGTGACTCGGCAAGTCATCGTGGTGTGACTCGACCGAGCCAAGATGGTGCGCACGTCAGGGACAAAAATTTCTCTCTCTCTCTCTCTATCTCTCTCTCTCTCTCTCTCTCTCTGATTTCTTTTCTTTCTTCTTCCCTATCAGCTGCTGGAAACGCCCAGCAATGTAGGCCATGCCCGGCCTAACTCGGCCCAAGCTCACTCGGTTCGGTTTAGTTCGGTTCAAGCTGCAAAGCAGCCACTCTCTCTCCATTCTTCCTCTTTTTCTTCTCCATCTCATTCTCTCATTTCTTCCTTTCTTCCAACCACGGCCAACGTGACACCCACCCGATGGAAATCTAGAGCATTAGCAGTGGCAGCTTCTTGACGAGGAAGGAGACCCGCCGTTAATGGCGGATGTCAAATGGGAGTCTCTTCCTCCAATCCGCCTTCTTCAGACTGTTCGTGGGGGCCATAGGAATCTTGCAAACAACCTCCATTGAAGCTTGAAAGAGGATAGGTCGGTGGGTTCAAAGTTAGTGGAGGACGGCTGGTTTCCTTTCTCTCTCTCATTCTTCCCCTCTTTTTTTTTTTCTTTTATCCACCCATCTGAATCAGCTGGCATTGCACGGCTAGGATCTGCTCCCCATGGATGGCTAAGATGCAAAGACAAGGAGGCACGCGGATTGCTGAGTCGACAAAATAGCAGGTTTCCAATTTTGGAAACTTTGTGCTTTCGGGCTCACTTGCGGCAAGTATTGTGCCCACACACGTACATCTCAACATGCGAGATAGGTGGGTTTTGGTGGGGCCCAAGCCCTGGACATGATGGACGGTCTGGATCGTGCAGGTGGGAGGTCATGGTTGGCCACGGACTTCCCAAACGGACGCTGTCCGCTGGCTGCTAGAAAATAGAGAGAGAGAGAGAGAGAGAGAGCTCTGTTTTTGGAAAGAGCATGGGTCAACCCATGTTGACCGGTCTCCCAAGACCCGTGCGCGGCGAGTGTACCACATAGGTGCACACGCAACATTTGTGTGGGGTCCACCATAATGTTTGTGGGAAATCTACTCCTTCCATTCACTTGTACGGGTCCTACTAAGGGCCTCTGGCCGAAGATCAGTCAGACCCAAAGTTTAGGTGGGCCATACTAACTGATTAAGGCCTTTTATAGTCGATTGTGTCAATCCAACAGTCAGATTTGTTCCCATTCGACCATCAAGGGTCAAAATGTCCTAAGGGATCCTTTGAATGTTCAAACACACCATCCTATATTTCTATTCACTTAACATATTGATTTTAATAATTATTATTATTATATGTATATATATATATATATGTGTGTGTGTGTGTGTGTACATCATGTTGTGGGTTAGGTTATTAGGGGCTATCCATCTCATGTTTTCATATTATTTGGATATTTATCTAATATTGTTATTATTATAATTATAATTATAATTATTTTTATTTTCATTATTATTTCCCTCACATATGCGTGCATTTTTAAATCATGTTGTGGGTTCCCACTCCATAGGTTATTAGGACTATTTGTCTCTTTTACATTATTATTATTATATTACCTTTATATGTGCATGCATGGATATTGTATTTATTTATTGTTTATTAATATTATGATTATTATCTTGTGTGACTTGCCTTTGAGTAGAGTCGCTAATGGATTCAATCATGTCCTAGTGGGCCATGTATCCAATTCTAGATACAGTCTTACAGTCGATCTTTGCAATCCAATGGCCAATTAGGGAATCAATCATTAGATTGATCAATGAAACGTTGTGATCGATCAACAGTTTATCTAGGGAGTCTTAATGCAGTTGTATGGTCCATCTTGAATGACTACTAGATCTTCAACCATCTAAGAGACTAATATCCTGAAATAAGTTCTGTAATTACGTGATGGCCCTTCTAAAGGATCAATCTAATGGAAAGCTCGATTTATAGGTGAATCCCACTCCCAATGGTCAGGTTACCTAATATAGGAATGAAGATCGTACTAGTCGGTCAAATGAGTAGATTTGTTGGCCACTAGGTGTGATGCATATGGTGAGTCACGTGTGTCTCCACACATGTGCGAGCTAACCTAGATCTTTATGGTAACACCCGAGTACCGAAAAGTACAGGGTGTTACACACCTCATTAGAGTGTTAATCTCAAGGAATATGACTCTTTGGTTTTAGAAGCTTGGGATGAGGGATATGATCATGGATTCACTTAAATTTCTATTATACTAAAAACTCATAAAAATGCCCTAGAACTAAATGCTCTCTATAAAAAGTTCAAGTTCCAACGGTTAGAAAATGGGCAGATAACGACTTTGTTGATGGCATCGAAGA
Organism: Magnolia officinalis; assembly: GCA_021015155.1. Taxonomy (NCBI): domain Eukaryota; kingdom Viridiplantae; phylum Streptophyta; class Magnoliopsida; order Magnoliales; family Magnoliaceae; genus Magnolia; species Magnolia officinalis. The sequence goes on along the minus strand of JAJHSJ010000004.1, from coordinate 31,183,124 downwards.
CCTTTCGATGGCATCGAATGGTACCTCGATGTCATCAAGAAAATCAGATAATATGATTTATTTATTGTTGAACATATCCAAGTTACCTTTCGATGTCATCAAGTGATATTCGATGCCATCGAAGTGAAACTTCGATGTCATTGAGAAAATTAGATAAAATGTTCATTTTTTGCTGGACATATCTGACTCTTTGTTCGATTCCATCGAGTGGTCTTCGATACCATCAAAAGAGACCTTAATGACATCGAAAAAATCAGATAAAATGTAAATTTCTTTCTAAGCATATTTGACTTCCCTTCAATGCCATCAAAGACCCCTCAAGGTTTGCTCGATTGGATCGAGAACCACTTGAAGTCTGCTGTTTTGGGCGTATGTTTTCACAGCAGTCTCGCACCTTTTCTAACCTTATTTATCATATTCCAATTAGGTTCCTAAAACTAAGGGATGATCAATAAGGTTTACCTATTAAGTTAAGATCATCTAAATGTTTAAAAGTTGTTTTGGGTAAAGGGTTAGTGTTACCAAGATACCTTATTTACCTATTCTTTACTCCTAGATACTCTTGTACTCTTGTGTCTTTGGTCTTCAGCTTCCAAAGGCTTAACCGACTACATGACACAATGACTCACGTGATTGACAAACGAGATGCACAAATCAATGCACTAACAGTCTTCCCCAATTTCACATAGAAGGAACCCGAATGCTTCACGAATAAAGATGGTAAATCATATTCTCATTTTACGTAGGCGTACCATAGATGCAATGGATCGATTGATTACAAAGAGTATACGACCTTCTTATTGCTCTAGATTTGCTGACATTTACTCTACATTAATGCTCTGCAAGTTACAAATGAGTACTTTCACCTAGCCGAGGCACTTGCTCAAGGTCGAAAATTTAGTCTAGCACCTTAAATACTCGGCCACCTATATAGAGGCATCTACGAAATCACCACCAAATGTCTATATCTCGGAGGAGGACCACCGTGGCTTCTTCAAATGTGGATTTATTAGTACTTCCATCCTTCCCTTGTACATGATTTCATCAACTCCAGAGCCATTTATTCTTCCTACGACGGACGCATTATCAACTCCTATTGACAACTCTAAGTATAGGGTCGTAATGTAGTAATAATCTCGGTAAGACCGAGGTCGAATTCACAGGGACTGAACTTGTGTGTCTTCTGAAAGTAACTAGAACTAGAACTAAAAGAAGATGTAAACCTAAATCTGAAATAGTTGAGAGAGTAATTTTGAATAAGGTAATTAAAACTTATAAATTCAAAGGTGGTAACTAGGGTGCCAAGGATTCACTTGTAGCAATTGGAAAGCTACCGTGCATGATTCAAGGACACAACTGGAATCAGAGTCCTATCATATCTAATTAATAAGAAGAGATTTGTCAGATCTCTGAACTTCTCATGGATCTAATCATCAACGGATGAGAGTTGTGGGGATTTGAAACTGATTCCATCACCTAACCATGCCCAGGAGACATGGCAAACAACAGGATTTACTAATCCCACAACCAATCATAAGAGAATTGTGAAGGTTAGGAAGTATTCCATCATCTTACCATGCCCAAGAGATGATGGTGAACAATAAGAATTCCTAATTTCACAATCCCAATTCAAGAAAAGAAGATATCTCAAGCTATCGCAGATATATTGTAATTTATCACAACAAACCATTAAAAACTAAAAATATTCCTTCATAATCAAACTAAAATTCAAGAGAGTTCAACAAAACATGAATCAAAACAAAGAAAAGATCTCAATCACATTACAAGCTTTACCTCTTAGCCCTAGTTAAGAGGTTTAGCCAACCTACACATGATTGAACTAAGAACTCTTAAACAAAACATCAACTAAAAAGAAGAAGAAAACTCCCAGACGGCGGCTCCACCCATTTGCTCTACTCCTCAAACCTTAGAAGATGTCTAGGAACATCCTAGGGACCCCTATTTATAGTTTCGCAACACCAACTTTCACATCGAGTTGAAAAAATCCAGAAACCGCCTCAAATTTATGCAGTCCGTGTGCTGTCTGCGTAACATTAGACTGGTCGAGGGTTTGCTTCTACTGGTCGAGGATGACAGTGCAATTTAAAGGATTTTTTCACTGGAGTACGAGTCAAGGAATCTTCGACTAGTCGAGCAGGAGCCTTCAACTGGTCGAAGGAGGGCTTAGACTAGTCGAATGAGGCAGATTTTTAGGGTTCCTTTTCTTCATTCAAGTCTTCAATGCTCTTCATTCCTCACTTGATTTTCTTGAATCTTTGGCATGTGAATTCTTCATTCTTGGTCTCATAAGATCCATCCTTGGCTTTGGTGATTCTTGAGCATTAAATCGATGCTTTTAGCATCCTTTTCAATCCAAGCTCTTAAATTCACCTTGCAACACAAACATGATTAAAATAGAACATTAATCATTATCATGTTCATAAAACCAAGTAATAAATGGGAGAAAATATGCAATATTTAACCCTCAACAACTTCCCTCAAGAATTTCCATCATTTTCAGTATATATGAGCACTTTATTCTTCTCTCTAGATAGAGGCAAGCAGAGTCGATCATCCATCCCATTCCATTGCAGAGAATACGGTCCTGCTTTAGTTCACTGGCTGATACAAACAAGAGGATGATCAAGAGGTATCTCAGATGCATCCTGCATGGGAAAGCTATCTCGTTTGCAAGGATCTTCCTTATGGTGGTACGATTGTTACTAGCAAAAATGCTAAAGTTAGGATCGAACAATATTGCCCGAACTTGCTCGCTCGCCAATTTGGCATGGTCTAGTGTATCCTATGCCTATTTACTCAAACAACCTACAATCAACCTCCTTTTACTTGGTTGGTCGCCGATAACATCTACCTATACCATTCTCTCAATTCTTCTTTTCAGGAAGCTAGCCTAACTCTCGATCTTTTGTGTTATTTGAACCAGTCTCGAGTAATAGACACCTTTGTTATTTTGGTGGGATAACCATTATAAGAAGCTAATTAATAAACCTTCACAAGATATCATAGCTCAACTCTCTTCTACCATAGAGCTCAAAAGGAAGAAAAGCATAGTGCCCCAATCGACTGCAACTCCTAATTGAAGAATGAATAAGCCGAAGACCAAATTGGCTGCTACATCATCCCCACAAACTTCATCGACCAAGGCAATAATTACTCAATCAAAGCACTAAAAAGGTATGGTGAAGGTGCCTGTTGCTCCTAATTCTCCACTAGCTCGTCAGCCTCCATTAGCTCTGAAGAGAATTCTTGAACCGGGAGCTCCTCTTGGTCCACCTTCTCAACCCCCTACTATGGTTTTCAAGCATATTGATCCACCTTCCTAGCTAGTTACTGCAGATTGACCGTTGTCAATTTCATTAAAATGACGACGACAATCAGGTACTTTCTTGGCCGAGGCTGTATGTTCATTTGAAAAATACTTCAAAATCAAATACTGGCTAGGACTCTACGCTGAAAATTACTCTAAAGAGATCGAGGAAGGTTTGAAATGTCACCATGAAGCTCATTATAATAAATGTTAAAACAAATGATGGCAGGATAAGAAAATATTAAATAATCCAGATTTTTCATTTGATGAAAAATATCTCATCCCTATCATCCTAGCACACCACCATTCCCCACTTCAACACGAGCAATGTCACTGATTATAAAAAAAATTCTTAGATTGTGGACAGAAAATTCATCACCTACACCGTCCGTTCCGATTTAGGTGGAGGTTACTTACCTGTACAATTATTTTGAATCTTTTTCGCTTCTCATGTTGATTAACTATAACCTGTTACTCGAGAGCTATCAACCATAGAAAAATAAGTCATATTAGTGAATCTGCTACAACAACGTCAAACAACGACTGATGCTCCTTAGGTTGCTGATGTACAAATTGTCGACTCTGAGGGAACAACCAACGTTGAAGCTCTTCCTTCTTATAACTCTCTTGAAGCCACGACTCTTGTCATTGTGTACGAATATATAGTCGATCTTCCTGAAACACCACCTGCTGCTATCGATCAAGAGCAAGAGGAAGAGGAACAACCCTAAGTCTTACTCCTCACAATTCGTATGATAGTCATCATTCACTAACTCTCCGTACTGTATAGTGAATTGGCCAACGTGTTCGATAGTCGACTGACTAGGATCACCTTAAAATATGGCAAAGTCCATTCAATAATTTCGCAGTAATTGATGTTGCCAATTTATCCATTCGGGATATGGTTTATGATACACCGAATAATATTGTGGCCGAGTACCTACCCTGCAACCTTAGGGACAATTTGTATGATTTGGTCATGATCCACTTGCTGACTTTGGTTACCGGTGGTGGATCGAGACAGAATTGATTCGGTCCCTATTGGAACAAAAGATTCGGTCCCTATTGGAATTGTTGAGGGTTATATCCTCCTGATAATCCTTGATTCTGATATTTGGGTACGAAATTTCTACCTTCCCGCTCTGGTCGTTTAAGTTCAATGGGAGGTGGAGTATTCGCATCTCCTAAACGGGGATTGGTGGTGGATTCCTCTGTGGAGGAGGCATAAGCGGCGACTAAGCCGTGTTGCCGATAGAACTTCTTTCGGCATTATATTGCATTGCTGACGACGTTCGTTTGACCATTATATCCATTAATCAATGCATGGCCTTAGCCTGGCTGGCCACATATTTGTTAGTGTTCTCCGTTTAGATACGAAATTGCCTAACTTGGGCCCTTCCATATTCCTGGACATGCTGAATACTTAGGGGTTGTTTGACACCATGGATTTGGAGGAATTTAAGGGAATTTTAAATCCCCTGGTTGTTTAGCACCATAAAGTAACTGGGGGTTTCAAATCCAGGGGATTTCAAACCCCCTCAAAGAGGGGTTTGAAATCCATGGTGAGAGCGTAGATTACATATAAAATCCTTCCAATAGTTGTATGTGTAATATGTGTATCACTAGACTATTAAACTATAGGGCACATGACCCACTAATGATATCCCAAAACAACAAGATTATCAATTGCATCACTATAATTACTTTAATATGATGGTCAGCGCCGTCCAAACATTGTCCATTTAAATCAACGACTAAAAATTATTAGTTAGTCACTCGGACATGATCTTGTGCTTGTGGCACATCCGAGACTTAGAATTTCATCATTATTGGGCAAAGTATATATTTCAATAGGTTTATTGCAACCATTGTGTCAAACATTACATACATTCACTAATTAGAGATACTAAAGTTGATTTAATAATTAAATTCAAACCCCTGCAAATATACCATGCATAACTACTTTTGGATTAAAGTTGATTCCTAATCCAGGGTGTTAAACACAATGGGAGGAATTCAAATCCAGCGGGATCTGAATCCAGGGGGTTTCGAATCCACACTCCCAAATGGGCCCTTAGTTGTGCATCTTGAAGCACGACTACTATCTCGTTCGGGGGAATGGGTTAAGAGGTCGATGCTCCTTCTTAATTTTCAATATTGAGTGTTGGGTTATTGTTCAGATTTAATGTTTCAGGGGCCACTTGAACTGACATGTCCTCGATTGGAGGTGGTACCGTTGGTGTGGAGGGCTCAACCCCAATGATTTAGTGTTGGGTTATTACTTCTTTTATTCATAATTTCGATTGACAATAGCAGTTAGAGTGTGGGTGTGCTAAAATTGAATTTATGGCTCAATTCAAACCGAACAACTGTGACCCCAAGCACCAAGATAGGTGAACACGTAGTGTATGACCGAGATGAGATCGTCCACCTATTTAGTCACTCGCTCAATTTGTAAATAGGATCAGGCGATATTCAGAGGAAAGGTTTTTATCCTCTAATGATGGGTTACACCTTTACCTTCTGTACGAAATGACTTTTTCATACAGATAAAAGAAAATTAAGAAAGGGATTCTTACATTCGGTCGTGAAGAACAACTACAAAACACCTCTCCTGATGCAGAATTGAATCCAGCGCGCGCGCGTAGACTCAAATTACAACTAAGATTATCAGCTATTTGATCAATGCTACGGATTACACTACGAAATGTAGATGGCGAGCTGAAAGTAAACGATTACAGTATGGAATGTAGATGGCGAGTTTAAAGTAAATGAGTATATATACTAAGAAATATAATTTACTTGGCAAAAAGTAAAAAAATTACACTAGAGGATGTAAAAAGACTTAATAATTGAAATGATAATTGAAAGATGATGTTTGGGTTTGATTGGGTTGGTATGAGATACCTTTCTTTTGTAGATTCCTTTGCTATTTATAATCGTAATCCAACCATGTAGATCATTCCTACATTCTGACGGTTATTATAACCGATCGACATCTCATGGCTTCTCCATTTCTTCTTTTGTCATTTGTTTTGTAACTATATTTTTTTTCATGTTATTTCATCTACCGTTTTAACAATCACGCAACATTATTTGATTCACTCCAGCTATATTACCATAAAATCATTTTCATAAGTGTGATATTATACTAACTTGCTCTTATGGGTTCTCATGAGAAATGGCGACAACAGGATGAACATGACCTACAGCACTTATTCACATGAATGTAAAACTCATTTACGTGTCTGGGTATTTACATAGTTGCCTATGGTGTGGCCCACCTTATGAGTGGATGCGTCTGATTCTTGGGGCGTTTCATTTTCATGCTGACGAGCTGATGCCACACACACACCACGGCTGCGCGGGGAATTTGGCAGACAACACTGACGAATGAAACCTTACATTCCAACACAAGATGTTAAAAACTACCGTTGCTTCAAAACAAGAGCCTGGCTAAGCCCATGCGCGTGTGCAATAAAGCTCATTTACACGCCATATGTGTGCAATATGGCATGTAGATCCGAGATCCACTCCATCAATCAAATTTATTTCCAAAAATAAATATGGTCTACTCATTAGGACGGCTGGGTTAGAAAACTTCATCCAAGATTTTTCATATCGGTACATTTTTTTGACTAATTGAGGACCACCTGACCAGTGGATAAACTTGATTCTTGGATTAGGGGATCAATATAAAGGTTCCGTTCTGATGGATGGATTGGATTTCAGACTCAAGTGCGCAATGTCACCATAGGTATTCCATGTACATGAGCGTTATTGCACACGCACATGTGGGCATTGCAATCACGAAAATAGATAGAGAAACATTTATACCCTCGGTTTTTTTTTTTTTTTTCTTCTTCTTATTATTTTTTCTTTCTTGGTCGATACACCTCTTTCTTAATCGTTTTATTTCTTTTTGGAGAGCCGATCTGGGAAATGGATGTTGTTACAAAATAAAAGGGACCTAAATATCAGCACCCTGCAAATATTTTCAATTTCTAATGCAAGAAATTCTTGCAAACATAATAAATAAATAAATAAATAATAGAAAAAACAAAGAAAAACTATGACCATGTCATTATTACTACCATGTGCGTTTTCCATCGTTCATGCGCACCATCTGTAGTACGCATGGCATAAATATTCCACCATCCACACGATCTAAATCATCGTCCCCCATCATGAATGTGAACATGTCCAAGATACCACACCGATCAGTCCATCCTAACCATCCAGACTGGCTGATAGCCATCAATTGGAAAGTTAAAAAGAAAATAGGCCAGGGTCCGAATTCAAATGCCGACATTGTACGGTTAAGATCGTTCAGTCAATATCCCTTCACGGTTGAACATTTCATAAAAAAAAGTCATGGGCTCCATCTTGGGTGGCACATGTCCTAAAACAACACTGATTGGTTCATCCTAACCATCCAATTAATAGCCTTCAAATGTATGGTTAAAAAAACTCGCCGGCAGTCCAAATTCAAGATTGACAGTTCGATATAAATTCTGGGCCAAACCCAAAATGGATCCCCTGATTTGAATGGCCCGGATTGAAGAACACGGACACCACGTATAGGATTGACGTTACACTGGTCATTTAAGAAATGGTGTAAGACGCACATAGTAATCTATAGTTCAGCTTTCCTTCACCAATATTAGTAGAGAGGGCAAGAGTCTCCTTAGCTCTCATTAGAGGCACCACCCAAGCCCTTGAGTGCACCACCCCACCGTGGCTTTGCACTTTTTGCTCATCTCCTCTTTGACCCCTTTTTCTTCTCTTTTCTTCATTCATTTCATGTGCTTTTGGAAACATTTCCAAGGTTGAGAACCTTCAAAGTTGGTCAGCTTGGGGCCAGTGGCCACTTTGAAAGGCATTAAAGAGCTCCCACATCTCCTATCCTTCTTTCACACCTTTTGTACTTGCACTGAATTTGAGGGATGTCAACACTACTATACTTAGTGGCCCACTCTAATCTGTTGCGCTGGACCAAGATGGGCCTTTTGTTGCACCCCATACGTGACAAGTGGAAGGTTGGGAGCTCGATCCAGTCCGTCCATCTAGTGGTCCCTGTCATTAGATGGGATTTAGTTGAAAATCAAGTCAATCAGACGATCTTATGCATTGGTTTCTCCTATTGAATCCAATTTTGTATTGACAGTCCATTTAAAAAGCCATCATGGACGAATGTATGAGATTTGTCTTTTAGGTTTCACTTTCAACCACAGGACTTCAAAGGCGTGGGCTCACTAGATGGACGGTTTAGATTTATCCACTCCACCTGCCACCTGTCAGTTATGTGCTCATTGAAGTACTCGGTTGTGCCTTTTCCAAGCATAATACTATTTTATCTTCATTAATTTAGGAAATAAGAATTATTTTCTTTTTCTCTTTAGCTTTCTTCGTGAATGAAAGATATATTAACAGCCTATGTCATAATTTAGGGTGTGTTTGGATGCGTAATAGAGTTATATTGTAACTCTTGATTTTAATCAACTTATATATTAAACTATTAGTTAGCATTTGTAGGAGTTTTGAACTCTCGTTACCGGTTCCCACCAAAGAAGGTTTGATTAAGTTGACAGCTAACATAAAATATTTACTATCATTGTCATCATTGATTACCTTTTTTTTTTTTTTTCGTCATTGATTACCTATATTGGTCTAACCATAATTGTGACCTTTGATAGAATAGAATGGCAGTGTAGAATTTATGTAGCAGCCACCAATTAATTAAGATAGAGCTTAGATAATGATGATAATGATTACACTACTAGAGTGGTAATAACAAATTGTAATTTCAGTGTCATTCATTTTTGACTGAGGTTCGCTCCAAATTGCAAACGCATTGTTAGACTAGAAACTGCATTTGCATAGTTACTTCCACATTATGAATAGCTAGTCAAAAGAAATAAAAATAAAAATAAAACTGAACTTTGCAATTCGTTTGGTTGGGCATACAAACACAGGCTTAAACTGATTTTAAACCGTGGAAAAAATCTAAATTAATAAAATGTTCTTACACGTGAGACATCTGTAGACATAAATGAGAACAGTTTGGGCATCCAAACACAGCCTTAAACTGAATTTAGATCATGGAAAAATCTTAGTTAATAAAATGTTCTTACACGTGAGAGATCGGTAGATATAAATGAGAACCGATCGCCTACAGGCAACTGCACCACAACTTTCGGCTCACTTAGAAACATGCCACTTGCGCAGGACATCCATACATTGAAAATGCTAAGCCTCACTTTGAAATTCGCCCTTCTCCCTCCAAATTAAGTTGATCCACTCACTAGGTGGGCCTCACCTGTATGTTGAACCAGACAATTCGGTTGGCAATTGAATCCAACTGTATGTATGGCCCATCTTTTTTTTTTTTTTTTTTTGCAAACATGTTCCAACTGTATGTATGGCCCATCTGATAAGCTGACTGGCTTGATTTTTATGCCAGGTTATCTTCATGGTGGGGCCTACCATTTTCATGGAACAAATGTCCTTTAAAAAAGAAAAAAAAAAGAAAAAAAAAAAGAAGTGGCTTCTTGGCGGGTAACATGAGGTACGGCTCCACAAGTTTTGGTGCCATTGCATGTATAGGTGATCAGTTCTCAATATGAAGTCCCCGAAGAAAATGCATATTTCTATATATCATCCACGTCCACGTTTATTGCCGACACGCCTACAGGCCAGGACAGGCCAAGATGGCACTAAGTAATGGAAATCCCATCCATCCAGGTGGGCCCCACCGTGACCTGGCCAATCCACTCATCAAGTGGGTCACACTGTGCTAAAATACATGGACTATCTATGGCGGGGAAACCTGATAGATGTCTGGGATCTCTCACACATTTCCAACTTGTCTCGTGTGCTGGTGCATAGAAGTCGCGGGCGCGGAATTAACAGACTTAAACATACACCATGCATACATACAAAGCAGCATCCATCCATTTTCTAAGTAATAAAACATCAAGTAAAATGGCCAAAATGAGCAGTCTCTTATGAGATTCCCTGCCCATCGTGACATGTTAGCACAGACATTATTTTTCACCATGCATCTGCCAAAGCTGGCAGATACATGAAATGAAGAAATAAACACAGAAAACCTGGTTTTTCTTTTCTTTTCTTTTCTTTCTTTCTTTTTAATCTCTTCCCTTTCATCTATACAAGCATCCTCGATACGTAGGCGTCCAGTAATCGGATCCGGTATTCTCACGGTAAACTTGCGGCGTGCAAGAAATTGGAACCAAACAAAGCCCTCGGCTCTTCAAATCGTGCTTGGGTTCCGACTTATCCTTTCTTTCAAGACCTCCCCATGGACTATGATCCTGAAATATGCAAACACAATATAATTCTCAGCTTAATTACACTAATATAAATGGCGTTTGGATGGCACATTTTTAGATTATCGCTGTGGAAGCAAATAAAGATATATATATTTTTTAAAGCAATCTTACCTTGTTCGCATTCGCCTTCATGTATGGGTTGCTGAGGAGCTGCATATAGTGTAAGAATTAGGGCGCATTATAAATAATTTGAAAGCGGATACACCCTCGATGAGTGTTTTGTTTGTTGCAACTTGTTTATTTCTCTTGATATAGTTGTGGTTATTGTTGTGGGATCTGTGACTGCTGTGATTATACAGAAATTGCCATAACGGTGTTGATATTGTTTTACGCTGTGGTTGTTTCCATCGTGATTGCAATTATTATTGTTCTCTAAGGGTGAGTTTGGCAGCACCAAATATCATGAAATTTTATGATATTTTCTCCAAATGATTAATCATGAAATAACATGATATTTGGAGCGACCAAACCTCCCCTAAGAAGGCAAGCGATATGTTGGAAGACAGAAGAAACCATATGACATTTGCTGTGGTCATCCGCATGATTATGATAGGAGGTTTGCTAATTCCACGTGGGTGTATCAAAGAAGCTCCTCTAGACGTCAAAACATGTGCCGAGATCCAAGTTCTTCATCAGGAGGGTCCCATCTCTTTGATGACCTCGCCCACATGCAGGCTAGTTCGTTCATCCGATCCGAAGTTTCCCAGGGGATGAAACAAATGGATGGGTTTAAAATAAAAAAATAAAAAAAACTGCGAAACTTTTAGCCGTCCATTTGTTTTTTTGCACTATGGCATTCCTGATGAGTGGTATACATGGAGCATCTAAAATGTGGGACCCATCTGATGGAGTATGGCACCTATTTTGGAGTGGTGGGGCTGACTTATACACGCAAATAGGGTTCTCAAACCCGACGATAGTTATGACAATGTATAATCACACAATTATTGCTATTGTCTTTTGGTTGTTAGTGGGGAAATGATATTTACACCCCTTTGCGTTTTTTATACATAGACACTTTTACACCCACAAGAAACGACAAATTAAGGAAAGGGGGTGCGTGTATAAAAAAACAAGGGTGTACAAGGGAGCTATTTACACATCACCCCACGTGCCAACATGACACACTTGAGTGAGATCCAAACCGTCCATTGGGTGGTTCCCACCATGTAGACACTGTTTCCCGAAAATCAGGCCAGTCCACTTACCAATTCCATTGATCAGTGAACCAGTTCTATTTTTGGTCAATGGCATATGCACCATGGAACCCATCTGATTGGATCTCCATGCGCGTGCCACTCTTGCACATGGTTGTCATGTACATGGGCTCTCTTGTTCATACGTATCGGCTTAGCAAAGCTCGTGGTAATTGGCAATTTAATATCATTGTTGTTGTTGTTGTTGTTGTTGTTGTTGTTGTTGTTGTTGTTGGTGATAATTGGCAATTTATTATCATTGTTGTTGTTGGTGGTGGTGTTGTTGTTGTTATAGAAATATGTGAAAGATGTACCTGCACTTGCTCTTGTAGGAACTTGATGTATCCAATTGCTTCCAGGAGTACCGATGCAGTATCAGTCTGAAAGAAATAAAGCCATTTAAATGAAATCTAGCAAGTTCACGTTACTTGAATTCAATTGTTTTTTTTTTTTTTTTTTTAAATTAGTCTTACCTTTCCAAATGGTGACACAATTTGTTGTAGGGCGGTGATCCTATCTCCTAACTTGACTTTAGGAGCCTGTATCTGTAAATAATATAGTTTCAAAAATGAATAATGGATCTGATCTTACTTGTATCTTTCTCACAATCTTACACAGAAATATTCAAAGAACAAAAGACTGTCTAATGATCATGCGTCTTGGACGTATGATTCTCTATGCGTTTTTACTTGTTTATGTATTTGATGCGCCTGCAAGGATTCTGTTTTTTTTTTTTTTTCCTCAGGAGCATATGATTTTATTTTTTGACTCATGTCGAACTAGAAATTTGAGATGATTTAATTTACAAGATGTAGATGTGAGTTCACAATTTTAAAAATATTTTTTTTTTTTTTAAAAAAAAAAGTATGAAAGGTGGTGTTTTTTTTTTTCCCTTGAGCATGGTAGAGCTTATTAAAATTTGGACTGAAATTGCACTTGCATGATTAAGAAAAATAAAGAAGAAGAATATTTCCAAGATGACTACTTGGATTCATCATACCTTCAATGATGAGACTGTAGAGTTTTCGTTCTTAGGCTTTTTGAAGACTGTTGTGTCTGAATTGTCTTCAGATCTCTTCTTCTTTCCTTCACTTGAAATTCCTGAGCCTCTCCCATTTCCTCTTGCCTGCATGCATAAACCAAATCCCAATGTGAAAATGAAAAAATAATATTCCTTCTAATAAAGGTAAAGAAAGGTCTATATGGAAATTTCCAAAAAGTGAAGGACGCAAGAAAAACTCTTACCGATGAAGAAGTCTCATGCCCTTGCTTCTTACTATCAGGTGAATTTGAACCTTTGATGCAAGGCTTGGAGGCTTGAAAATCCACCAATGGTTTGTTCAAACAGCCACTAAAAGAGATGTAGTCTGAGAAAGCTCTTGGATTAGACCATGGCACATCTAGCATTCCATAGTAGCACTTGCTGTTATCTCCTACAACTGAATTGGCATGACCCATCTGGTATCCAGTTCCATTACCATTAAAGGGCCTCAGGAATGCACCCTCAGAAGCTTCCACGCCATGGTGCTGACTCTCCACTTTCACATCATGGCCATAACATGGCATGTAACCTGAATTCCTATTTCCTAATCCTCCATTACTCAAATACAACGATGGATTTTGTGGTTCTTGCTTCAGTTGGGGGAGACTGGAACTGGACTCCAAGTAAAGATCCATTGAAGAATTAAGAGAGATATTGCACGTTGCTGGTGCAATCTGGCGGTCAAGCTGTGGATCAGGCGGTGCAATCGACCAGTTGCTGACCAAATCTGACAAATGGGTTAGTCTCTCGTGTTCAATCAAGCTCCCATCATAGCCGTTCAACTGTTTCTCCATGCTGTTAAATGATGTGGGGTTTGTGAATTCCCAGCAGTTGTCAAATTTCTTTAAGTCGGGCTCGAACAGATCCATGGTTAGGTTCTTGGATGACAGCGCTTTGAGGAAGTTCTCTCCATCGTCATGACCATTGTTTAAGTCTCCGCCCGTTCCAAAACTTCTGTGTAATTCAAAATCTGATGATTTAGCTTCTCCTCCCTCGAAGAAATATAAAGAATTTGAGTACGTGAAAAACACAAAATTCGGATTGTTTGGACACAAATTATTCATTTCAAAGACAAAGGATTTGAAAACGAAGATGAGTTTAAATAGAGAGAGAGAGAGAGAGAGAGAGAGAGAGAGAGAGAGAGAGAGAGAGAGAGAGAGAGAGAGAGAGAGAGAGAGAGAGAGAGAGAGAGAGACTATCTTTTGTTAGAATTCACCTCCTCTGGTTCTAAGCATAACTTTAGTTTTGATAACTAAGGGGGTCTGTTTGGTTGCACAAAACATCATGATATTTCATGATTAATTAGTCTAATTTGGTGTAACATTTCATTGTATTTCAAGAATTTTGGTGCAACCAAACACCTATAATAGTAATTGCAATAAGAAAAAAAAATAAAAAGGCATGATCCAAATGGTAATGAAATCTCTTCAAAGAGAATCTATAAACATATGATCCCTCTTTTGTAAGGCTGAGAAAAAGGAACAAATTTTATTTATTTATTTAAAAATTTTTTTTTTTTTTTAAAACCATAAAAATAAAATACTAACCTTTGAAATTCATATAAGCACAGGAAGGAACGATCACAAAAAGCTCCTATCATGCTAACTCACCATGCTGCACTGACTTTCCCATCAACAGATCATATGTGTGGGAAATCCGAGCCATGCAAAAGGTGGGAGCCATGATAAAGATCGCCAGATGGATGGATCGGCCTCATTTTCACACCAGGCGATCTTCACGAAGTGCCCCGCTTTTTGCAATGCTTTGGAGATCTTACACATGTGACAAGTTAAGCTGAGCGTTCTGGGGCTGTATGTGATCATTCTCCTTAAAGCCTATGAACCTATCTCTTTTGCACCAACCCACCATTTTTTTAGGGTTTAGATTCTTTCTCCACTCAACCATTCATGCACTAACATGGGTAATCAATCAAACTTACAATAAAACCTGCCTCCATAGATGGCTCGCCGAAGTGGGCTCTCCAGACAACTCGGTTACAGCTGAGGCCGACTCGACAAGCTCACGGGATGAGTCGTCGATGCTTAGGCCGGAGTGGTTGGAGGCATTGGTGAATGAGTTAGAGATTGACATGTCCTCTTCGCAAGAGTTGGATTTGTGGTTTTGGTGGTGCCATGGGTTCATGTTGGCCCATGAAGAGGGAGGATTTGCTTGGAGTTCCCACCAGCTTGGTGTGGAAGAAGATGTAGCCACTGAGCTCTCAGATCCTTCCTCAGCCATTTGTTGTTGTTTTTGTTGTTGTTGCCCTAAAGAAGTGGCTTTTGATCCTCTTTTGCTCCCTTTGGTGGGCTGGGAATTTAAA
The DNA here is from genome assembly GCA_021015155.1 of Magnolia officinalis. Classification (NCBI taxonomy): domain Eukaryota; kingdom Viridiplantae; phylum Streptophyta; class Magnoliopsida; order Magnoliales; family Magnoliaceae; genus Magnolia; species Magnolia officinalis. The sequence continues at coordinate 31,167,886 of JAJHSJ010000004.1, read as the reverse complement.
GAGGATTTATCCGTTGGCGATGATGTCAGCATGGATGTTTAAATTATCGGGGGTGGACAATTGAGAGGAATGCTATTTCGTGACGCCTCCATCTTCAAACGCCAAATACTAGAGCTCCCACACGTGCTAAAGTGGCACATGTGTGGGATCCGGGACATTTTATGTGGGTCCCCTCACATTGCATGCATACGACCATAATTAACCAGGTCGGCCAACTCATCAGGTGTGAACCACGTATACGTTGAGTGTGTATCTTCGACAGTCCATTTCATTGCACATGCAAGGACAGCCTGATAAACGGACCAGATGGATTTTTGGGCTAGGGAATATTGACCATGAGAACCACCGTATGAATGTTCCGGATCCCACACGCATTTGCGTACGTTGGGAGCTTGCGTTGGGCGCTTGAAGATGGGGGCGCGTGGAGCTATCATTCAACTCGACAATAGAATATGCAGCCTTGCGTTTTTCCACTATGGTCGTGGGCAATAATTATAAGGTGGAGAGGGGTCATCAAGGGACCGGAATCCTCTGCAACATTCGTTGTAGGTAGAGCATGCAATGCCCCAGCTCGGTGGGCCCATCTTAATTCTCATCGGAAATCCATTCCGTGTATCTGTTGAGTCAGCTCATGTTAGATACTGATCCAAGAAAAGCAGGCCAATCGAGAAATCATGTGGACCGTGTCACATGGAATAGTGGGGATGGGGAGGCTCACCATAGAAACCTCCCTTGCGCCACCATGTTACTTATATTCCATCCAACTCGTTCATCAGGCTGAAGGCACACACCAAAATTTATCATGAAGAAAAAGGTCAGGTAGGACAATGAATTTAAAGAATTTAGGTGTGATTCTACATTCTTCCCGTGGTGTGGTCCAACCAATTTTGGATAAATATGATTTTCTGTACGTAGGGTGAATGTAAGTCAGGTCAACTGCTAGACGGAGTGGATTTTAAATAAACATCATGGCGGGCCCCACATAACTGAGGTGTTGCACGTACTTGGTGTAAAAGGTGTGGCAGAAAATGTAAGGGCTAGGGGTTGTGGGTTATTGTTCCTTGAGCTCTCTCCTCCTCTCTCAAATGTGGTGTAGGAATATTAGTTGTTTTAGTGAACAAGTATATAGACTGTAGAGGCCCACAAGAGCAAAGAAGAAGAAGAAAAAGAAGAAGAGGATGAGACAAAAAGGGGTGCAGTGACTGTGGGTGGAAACAATTGCTTTTGTGTTTTACTATCCATAGTAAATGTTCATTATCCAACAAAGGATCTCTACTAAATAGGGTAATTACATGGTGTTAATTAAGACTAAAACCTAACCCAATTCCTCATTCCAATAAGCGGCTGTAATTGCCTGTCATCTGGTCAGGTTTTGTAGCATGATCGGCCTCGCAACCATAGAAATCGTGAACATTCCTTCCAAGGAATGAATTCGATTCCTCTCTTGCTTTGCTCATCGAATCAATTTTCATTACATGTCAAGAGTCAATGATGGCTACTTTAGCAAAAAAAAAAAAAAAAGTTCGGAAGCGAAGGAAGGCAAGGAGCTACAGAACCTCACTATTCGAAATGTGTAAAGACGCTCAAATGCAGTGAAGGATTAGAACTAACGGTCATTAACCAAAAAAAAAAAAAACGTAGGTTTGCTGTAGAAGTGGCTGTTGTTCTTGTTGTTAATTTCGGCGTGGTTTATTGGATTCGGAGGACGAATGATGACTTCTCCGAGTGCTTTTCGGAAAAAGAAGTTTCTAGGAATAGCGTCAAATAGAGTTGTTGTAAGTGCAAGTGATGCAAGGAGAGTAGAAGATAAGTTCATCGATTGGGTGGAAGAAGATATTGATTGAAGGTGATGAGGAAGTGGGAAAATGTGGAAAGTCAATCCACACAAGCTTGTCGCTGCAGCTGATCAAATGGCTGGGTAGACCAAGCACTATTTGTGGCGTTGATCAACTTCTGGTTGACATAAGTAATGTCGAATTCAGACAACAGAACCGTGCTACCGCGTCGTTCTGATAATAATCTTCTTTTGAAGGAGCATCTGAAGGGAGCCATACTCTGCTTTCGCCCCGTTACGCCATTGTAACAGAATGAGTCTCGATCTGAGACTAGAAATCTGCCGCGAATACGACAAAGAGAGTGATCTAATTATTGGTGGTGGTGGTGGTGGGATTAGAGTGGAGGATTCTAGGTTGGAAAAATGATCATCTTTTTTGAGGAGCTGTCCCATAAAACCTCAGAATGACCTCAACTGGATGTGATTTGAAATGGGTCAAAGTTCAATCAAATGGGAGGGAGAAGATTGTTGGGGACCGTAGAAGCGCAATTAGATGAATCAAGTAAAGTATTCCAATCCCCCAATCAAGTCCAATCACAAACAATCCAGATTTAAGGTAGAAAGATTCTTTCAGGAATACACAACAAACGTAAAAAATTACAAGAGATAGATATTACTCGATTCAAACAAGCCTCGAATTTTCCTTACAAGCCCTTGAAACCCTCTGGAATGAATTAGAAAGCTTCTAGATATCCCCTATTCCCGATTACTATATATATATATATATATATATATATATATATATATACACACACATTGAATTTCCCTTACAAGCTCTTGAAATCCTCTGGAATAAATTAGAAAGCTCCTAGATATCCCCTATTCCCGATCTCACACACACACACACACACACACACACACACACACACACATATAGCCTTTATGAGAATCACAATCGAAATAGGAAATAAATCCTGCACTTACGCAACTCTGCGTAACTCTGCACGATCATTCAATGTCACCTTCGATGACACTTCGATGGCATCGACAGACTATCAATGGCATCGAACTAAACACCAAAACGTTCTAGTGATAAAACATGAATTTTTTAGATTTTTCTTATGGTATCGAGCATCCTTCGATGGCATCGAAGTTTGCTCGATGGCATCAAGCTATCATCGATAGACCTGTTGATTTTTAATTTAAAAACATCAACAACAATCTCCACCATGTCTTCAATCACCATTTTTCATAGCTCATTTTTCTTCATCTTTAATTCTGCCTTGCATCATAGCTTTACCATCGTTTCTTGTGCACATTCCGTCTTCCTTTTACGCTTTCACCAAGCCTAGAGAAGTTGCACAGAACTTGAACTTCTCTGTGGGAACTACCTTAGTGAGCATGTTTGCTTGGATTCACTCTTGTGTGAATCTTCTCTAGTGTCACGCCTCCCTTCTCAAGCACCTATCGGATAAAATGATGATAAACATCAATGTGTTTAGTACATGAGTGATAAACAAAATTTTTAACAGTATTTATCGCGCTTTCATTGTTATAATTAATCGAAACGGCCTCCTGCTGAAGCCCTAACTGATTTATCATCCCTTTTAACCAAACATTTTCCTTGAATGCCTCCATCACTGCCATATAATTAGCTTCGATCATGAAAAGAGACACCACAGACTAAATCTTCGACATCCAACTGATTGCTCCACCTGCTAGCACAAACGAGTAACCAGAAGTTGACCTTCTAGTACTACACTACCCGCGTAACCTGAATCCATGTAGCCTGTTAACTTGGCCCTAGATTTCTCAAAAGATAAGACGTAGTCTTGTGTACCTCGAGTGTGTCGCAGTGGCCATTTCCATGCTTCCTAGTGTTGCTTCCCAGGGTTAGATATGTATCTGCTAACAACACCTACTGTATGTGAAATATCTGGTCTAGTACAGACCATGACATACATCAAGCTGCCAACTGTGCTCGAATAAGGCATACGAAATATATCCTTCTTTTATTCATCAATTTAAGACACTATTCTAAAGATAGCTTGAAGTGAATCGCGTGGGGAACGCTGACTGACTTTGCCTTGTCCAACCTATACTTCATCAATACATTCTCAAGGTATTCAACTTGAGATAATCATAGCCTGCTCATCTTCCTGTCTCTGTGTATATAAATGTTGAGAACCTTCCTTGCATCCCCCAGATCTTTCATCTTAAATGTCCCTGATAACTAAGTCTTCGGTAAATCGATCTGAAATATATTATGATTGGCAATCAACATGTTATCAACATATAGCACCACGATGATGAATTTTCCATCACTCAATGTCTTGTAATAGACACAGTACTATCATATTCACTTCTCGTAAACTTTTGACTCACCATTAAAGAATAAAAGTTTTTTATACCATTGTTAGGCAACTGTATAAGCTCGTACAACGAGTTTATTAACTTACAAACATTGTTCTCTACCCCTTTTATTTTGAAGCATTCTTTTTACTTCATATAGATTTGTTATTCCAATTCCCCATGCAGGAAAGTAGCCTTCACATCCATTTGCTCCAGCTCAAGATTGTATTAGGCAACTAGTGTCAATACGAATCTAATAGATACTTGCTTCAGAACTGGAGCAAATATATCAGTAAAGTCGACACCTTCCCTCTAAGCATATCCATTCGCTACCAACATTGCCTTATACCTATTATGTTTCTTCTTGAAGATTTACGTGCACCCAATCGCTTTTCGGCCGATGGAAAGTTTCACTAGTTGTAACACCCCGAACTTTTCAATACCCGAGTATTGAAAGTTCTCAAGTATTACCATAAAATTTAACCTATTATGTACATGTGTAAGATACCAATCTAACTATCCTAACCTTGCATCATTCTCCAACACGAATCTGACCGTTGGGAATAATCGTCATTCATAGATCAAGTCATCTGACTCTTGATTTTGAGATAAGATCATCATATATCCAAGTATTCTCACTTATCCATCGTAACCAACCGTTTAGTCAACTATTCATCGCTAGATAAAGATATCTGACCCTCTACTCTAAGTTTGGACCACCTAATCATAGTAAACTAGTTATTTGATTTCAACATCCACTTGTACACATATCAAATTGAGATTCTGATCCATTCATCTTGTTCACCACCTATGAATATGCTTAACCTACCATCAAAACTACAATCTAATAAACTTATAAATGTGAACAAGTCACTTGAATCTAACGGTATACAGGTTCTACTTCTTGATCACTCCAAAAACTTATTTGTGATCATCCGTTTACAAAAATGACCGTATACCCACTTACATAAATGATCAGAGTACTAACCATCAAGTTTTTCTATTTTTAACATGTCATCTGATCATCCATTATGTTGGTTGATATATGTACATTCCCTTAATTAGTTTGGTGAATAATTCCTTATTCATAATGATTTAGATATAAATTATTTTGTAAGAATTACTTAGAAATGTGCCTATAACTATGTAGAACCATTAGATTTTTCAAAACTCTCATATCAGCAATAATTACGAAAATGCCATTAACCTAGACCCCTGAATTTTAGATCACATGGTTCCTACAATCCGTTTGATGTGAAATTTTATATCATACTTATGTATCATAAATTAACCATACATATCAAATTTCAGCTCTTAAATCATTGTAAAAGTGACCCAATTGACAAATTAGTCTCTTAACCGTTGATTTTGGAGTCCATTGAGTAAAGAAACCTCGTGGGTAGTCATAATAGGATATTTTCCTTCATATGAATGACTTACATTGCCCATCATATGGACCAAGTATTAAATATGGATACCCCACTTTGGTAAACTTTTCCTTATGCGCGAAGTTATCATATCAAGGCGTACCAAGTCCTTATAAATCTGGATCTTCCGATTTAACCACTTCTTTCCGTCCATCATAACTCAAATTTAGACCATACTCTGGTCTCATATGACTACGAGGTTATACAAAATTTAGGCCTCGATCTATGATCCTAAACCGTTGAAGGTTGTAGCCACTTCCTTCTTTTTTATATAAAAGGTGCAATTTTAGATTTAGGATTTTTCGACTATCGATCAACCGTGAAATTTTTTCCAATCTTTTGCCTATCCTAACTATACATTTCTTTCAAAATTAGGTTATGATCATTAAGTGTGGACCGTTAATTGAGATCAAGTTCGTTGTGGCACTCGTTAGGAGAATTTTCAAAATAGGTCAATCTAAATTTCGGATCACCAAGAAAATCATATATCCCATCTCTATTTGATGATCCTGATACAATAGATGAATTATATTTAAAGAAAGATCATCAGAAAAGGGAAAATTAGAAAACCCAATTCAAGTGAGATGTGAAACACACCCCTCTCACACGCCCACTCCTTTTAAAAAGGAGTGTGCGTTCTCCTCTCCTCTCACATGCCCAATCTCCTAACGCCCAAGGAGAAAGAGAGAAAGAGAGAGAGAGAGAGAGAGAGAGAGAGAGAGAGAGAAAGAAAAAAAAAAGAGAAAGAGAAAGAGAAGGAGAAGCCCAGACGCCCTCTTCCTTCTCCATATGTATGGTGTCTCCCTCTTACTTAAGCGATGTCGTAATGTAAGCCCCGTATCCTAGGCCGTACCATTCCGTAGACTTCCGCGGTCTTCCCGGTCGAATTCCGGCAACCTTCGGCCCTTAACCGGCATTTGCGCATAACCCTGATTCACACGCCATTAACTCATGTCGACTCAACTCGAGACTTGTACCCTTGCGACCGCACCGTCGCCGCGGTTCCGATGCCACGACTCGCGCGCTGAGGCGATTCTCTGGTCAGGAGATGTGGGCCAGCGTTCAGTGCGAGGAAAACGCCGCGCGTGCGAAAACTGAAGAGAATCTCTACGAGATGTCATATTAATCCATCAATCAATCAATCCCATCATGTCAAGTACACATCACCTTTCACTATTTCCCAAGCAACCCCAAAGTCAAAAAGTTTCTTACAAACTCATACCTTTGTTACACCAAAAACCACAAAAGTCAAAATGTTCTTACACATCCATCACCACCACATCCATCACTCCATCACCCATCTATTCCTCTGATCTCTTTACAACCCTCTCTCTCTTCATTTTCAAAATACATTCCAAGCAACCCAAGAAAACTCCACACGTCCCAAGCTTCTCCAAGCTTTCTCAAGCAACAAGTGTGGCCCATTTCCTACCCTTTCATCTCCCATCTCAACCATCCAAACCTCATCTCTTCCGTTGGAATCGAAGCTAAGGAGCAAAGGAAGCCTAAGGAGCAAGAAGGAACGGTGGGTGATCTTAGATCTCTATTCTTTTATCTTCTTTATGATGTAAGGGCCACTTATGGTGGGACCCACCTTGATGTAGGTTTTGTATCAAGAGGGGCCCATAGTGGCGAGGGCCCTCCATCTTTGTCGGTGTCTTTCTCTTCCTCTCTCTTTCTATAATTTTGGCCACCTATGTGTGTGTATTTCATCCATGCCATCTACCGGTGGACCCCATCTATGTGGGACATATCATGATGTTTGTATGCCATCCCAACCGTTCATAGAGGGCCCACCTTGAGGTGGCTAATGGTGTAGGTGGCTGCCAGTGAAGTGGGACCCGACGTGGGCCCACCTAGCCCCTTAAATCAGGTGGTGGACCGAGTGAAAGATGCCTCGTTTCAAACACTGGGGTCTTGGCTTTGATCCCTGTGGAGGTGGCTAACATGGAGTGTATACTGACAGTGGGTGCACTGACATGGGGTGTGTACTGACGTGAAGTGTGTGCAGGCGATGGGGTCCATGGGACCCACCCACATCATCCATCCATTTCAGTAGGCCACACCCTCACACACGTGTGGTGCATCCACCTCGTTTAACACTGAGGTCTTAGCATCCATCCCTAGTGGCGGTGGCATGGGGTCCTTGGGACCCAACCGCACGGTCCATCCACTCGGTTGGGCCACTCCATGATGTATGTGTTTAATCCAAACCGTCCACCGTTTCTGGACGGTGGGGCCCACATTCATGTGGGGCCCTCCTTGCACCCAGATACATAGCTCAATTGGTAGACTGAGTGAAAGATACCTTGTTTAACGCTAGGCCCAGCCCAGCTCCATAGCTCAACTGGCAGGCAGAGTGGAGATACCTCGTTTCAACACTTGGGGTCTTGGCATCGAACCCAGTGAGGGTGGCCTCCACGTGGGACCCACCTAAGTTTTGGATGCGGATGTAACTTGGTCTGATCCTTCATTTAAGTGGGACACCCACGATGGGTGGGCTGGATTTGTGAACCCCATCTCGGTTGGCCTGATAAATGGTTATGAATGTTTTAATGGAAGGTAGCCACTCCCAACTATTGTATTTGGTATGGCCCACATAAGTCACGGACTGACTTGATTTTTGAGACCTAGGCCCGCGCTGAAATGGTGCATCTGACTGATGGGCTAAATGTTTGGCAAACATGAACGGTGGGGCCCACACATCTTGACCTCTGGGAGCTTAGCGTCAGCACGAGCTCGCTGCACCGAGCTCCTTTTCCCATATACATATATGGTGGGCCCTACGTGGGACCCACCTCTGTTGTGTCAGGATAGAAAAGAAAAAGAAAAGAAAAAGAAAAAGAAAAAGAAAGAAAACGTGAAAAGGGGCCACGTGCCCTCTCTCTCTATATCTCTCTCTACCTCTCTCTCTATATCTCTCTCTATCTCTCTCAAAATCTCTCTCTATCTCTTAAGCGTCCAGAGACTTGTGGGTCCCACCATGAGGCACGTGTGATCTGACGGTGGGACCCACCCTAGATGTATGTGTTTTATTCCCCTGGCATGGACCCAATGAGGGGCCCAATGATGTATGTGCTCTATCGACACCGTCCGCTATTTGAACGGCGGGGCCCACCATGAGCATGTGTTGTATCCATGCCGTCCAACCATTTGAGAGATCATTTTATAGCGCGGGAAAAAGAATGATGCCAGATCTAAAGTTCAGGTGGACCCCACCATTTAAATAGTAGACAGTGACATCCACCGTTCAAAACTTCTAAGGGTCACGGTAGTTTTCAACTAATCTAATAATTGTTTTCATTTCATCTACCTCTATGATAACTTAGGAATAGGTCGGATCTCAAAATACATAAGGGTGGGCCCAATTTGATATACATTCGGCCCATTCGATTTGACCCATTTGATTCCGCCCATTCGATCCAGTCATGCATTGGGAGCAATGTTGGTTTGACATCCACATTGATGGGCAATGATGGTTAGATGTCCTTATTGTGACCTTCCCTTAGGCCTTGTTAGGCTCATTCTCTACGTGGGTTAACCTAAATAAGTCGGCCCCATTTGCCGTATGTAATTGACCGATTACCGATTTTGATTATTGGTTTCGATTTTCGATTTCTGATTATTGATTCCCACTTTCGATTCCGATCATCAATTTTCGCTTATGAGTATGTGGCAACATGCATTATGATACATGTCCATATGCATCATCTGCATGCTTAAGATGAGATGAGTGATTGATCATAGCACATGTCGCTGGGCAGATTGTTATAGACTCCCTGGTAAGGGGTTGCCCACACGAACGCGCGATGCGCGCAAGATTGCTGTATGACTGGATTGTGTGATTCATGCATCTTGCATCGTGTGACATGTGTACTGAACGCCCTATCAACATCAGGGCCATAGCTGCCACAGGCGTATCGTGATTAACAGGATTGGATACCGAAAATCTTGTTTTACATGGGGTGCTATAGATATCCCTGGGTGAAAGTCCCTAAACCCTTATGGTACCAAGAGGTTGCTCCAACGTCTAAACCGAGTGAGTGCATGAGCGCCGAGGGCCGATTACCAGAAGGTCGCGCTTTCCACTATGTCGTGGTCGGCTGGAAGGGGGTGCGGCCTTACCCGCCTGAAAGGAGGGGGCAAAGCTAGGCTGAGTTTGACCAGCTCGAGGAATGGGTCCGCTATCGACAAGCCGAGCCCGATATTGGTAGGCAGGTAGTGAGGTCTCTTCCACTTACCTTATTGCACGCGATAGGGCGACAATCTGGTTTAGAGTGTACTAGACCCCGGTGATATTCCAGATTTGAGCTGTATTGATATGTGGATATAGATGAGGATTTCTATGCTTGAGTTGTATCTCGCATCGCATGGCCTTAGTATGGCCGACATCATTCATGTCTTGCATCGCATAGCCTTGGTACGGCTAGTCGTATTCATGGATTCATCAGCATGTTCCGCATTACTCTAATTCTGCATATCTACATTACTACCTTGCGCACACGCTTTCACCATCCTCTAATCTTTCTATAAGCTTATACACGACCGTTGCGTGCAGGTGATGTTGGGACGCAGCAGTGTTGAGGTAGGAGCGCAGAGCAGATCATTTTTGAGCTTTTGTCTATCATCATTGTATTTCCCTTTATGCTCATTGTACTTGTAAAGTTTTTTATCATAGTGAAAATGTGATGGAGTTTTTAGTTGTTGTTTGTGGGTTATGCCTTTGGTTATGCTTATTACGAATTAAACTGATGTTGAAAATCCTCCTTGTAGCATCCCAGGATTGGAACCTCGCGTATGGGCGCTGGGAGCCGAGAATGGGGTTCTACGGAGGCTGTCGGCGCCGGATTCGACGATCGAAAATTTTGCGAGCCTCGTTTCCGAGTTTGGGGCGTGACATGTAATTTATGTGGAAGCTTTTCATGTAGAAGCTTTACTACATGGATATCTACCTAGGGTTTAGATCTAAGATTAAGGTGAGGGATTCCTTTAAGCTTACATTAATTTGAGTTGGTATGATTTATCTTGTTCTTTTACATGCTTCCATGTTACTGTAAATCCTCAATGAAATTATTTAATTTACCACCATCAATTATTTATCATTTGAGAATTATGGTTAATGTATGATTTTAATTATTCGTGATATTGTGAATTTATGTGAGGCTATGGATACAAGCCTTGCCCTTGTCCTTTACCAATTTTGTCGAGTTAGCCATTGCTACTCTTTTATTTAGTTGAGTTAGCTATTGTTACTCTTCTCTTTTGTTGAGTTAGCCATTGCTACTCTCCTCTTTTATTGAGTTAGCCTATCGCTACTTTTCTCTTTTATTGAGTTAGCTTATTGCTACGTTTCTCCTTTATTATGTTATCCTTGTACTACCTCCCTTTATGGCTTGGGCATGTGTCTTGGAATTCCAAAACCCTTATGATTTAATTTATTTTCTCTTTGGTGTAAGTCATATGTTAGAGGTTTCATAACTACTAATTTAATTATTTTATCATGGACATAATGCGCTCTGGGTAGAGATCCTCTTGGTCGATGCGTAATTCCATAGGTTTGGGTAATGGTGCAGAAATCTATGTAAGTAATTTGCAATACGTGTTACATTACTTCCGAGATTGGATGTCACAAATAGTCGCTCCATGAACAAATCGTGTCACGTAATTTATCTGACTCATGTGTTGTGCTGCATCGAGGTGTTCATGTAAATCCACGGTAGCGTTGGACATGCCGGCGAATCTCCGTAGTGTGAGAATGAGGAGCTAGCCGGGTTTTCTATTAATTATATTCCACATTGTGATGATCACTACATATAATGAGCCGCACATACTTTGTTAGACATGCATTCATATATATATATATATATATATATATATATATATATATATATATATATATATATTAGTTGCCCATACTGATACCCCTCGTAGTAGTGGAGTATGGGGCGTATCAGACCCCTTACATTACTTTTATGAATCTCTTGAATTATTGTTAATCTTAAAGGATAACCATCACTATGAGTAGGGCATTGGCCCTCTCCAATTGTACAGATAATGTAGGTGATGTACAGATTGAATACTTAAAGGACCATCCCCCTATGAAAGATTATACTAAATGAATAAGAAGATAGTTTTGTGATTTAGTTTTATATTTCTGCTGCAAACTCGATAATGTAATAAGCTCTCATTGAGAGGGCATTTGATAATTTGTTGAATTCTTTTACTCCAATGAAATAATAAATACAATCAATTTTATTCTCGTGAATGCTTACCTTCATAAATGTAACTGGATTTGATCTAAATGAAAAAAAAATATGGTGCGATTTTTAAAACATCCAATTTATACATTATTAACACTCAAAATTCTCAGGCGCGAGTATGTACTCGGGCCCTGAACATTTCGGGATGTTACACTAGCTCCCACATCTCGTTCTTATACAAGGAGTCCATCTTATCATCCATCGCGACATTCCACTTTTCGGCATCCGACTTATCAAGAGTCCCCTGAAGACTAGACGGATTACCCTCATCTGTAATGAGGGCATATGCAACATTTGAGTCATCCATGTATCTCGCCAGTAACCTACGATACCACGGCATATTTCTTTCGCATAGGTGGCTACTCCACCTGCTCTTGTACCTCTATCTGCGTCTGTCTCAGCCCGTGCCTCATCTCTGTCTAACTGAATGTCCACCACTAACTTTTCTGGTTCCTCGTGATCATCCTTACGAAACAAGGATCCTTCATTAAATTTGATGTCACAACTAATGATGATTTTCTGTGTGACCCGATCATACAGTCTGTACCCCTTCACACCACCACCATAGCCAACAAAGATGTATTTCTTATCCTTTTAGTCCAGCTTATCTCTCTCAACTGACAGTATATGAGAGTAAGCATCACAACCAAATATACGCAATTTCGAGTAGTCTACCTGCTGATTACTCCACACTTCCTCTGGAATATTACAATAAATGGTCATAAAATGGGGCTGATTCACCAAATAACAAACCGTGTTAATGGACTCAGTCCATAGTTCCTTGCCCAACACAACATTATTGATCATGCATCGGGCCCTCTCCAAGAGAGTCTGAACATCTGCTCAGCCACACCGTTCTGCTATGGTGTGTGATGCACTATGTTGTGCCTCACAATCCCTTCATCCTTATAGTATTAATTGAATTCTCCACTATTATTTGTCCTTAGTACCTTCACCTTTCGCCCTAACTATTTTTTCATTATCTCCTTTTGTTGCTTGAAGTTGGTAAAAATATTGGATTTATTTTAATTATCGCCTTCCGATGCTTGAAGTTAGTGAAAATATTGGATTTATTTTTCATAAAATAAACATATACCTTCCTGGAATAGTCGTCAATGAACATGACGACCGTCCACTAGAAACCACTGGCGATGACCCCCATACATCAGAATGCACATAATTAAGAACACTCTTACATACATATTTTCCAAATTTAAAAGATAACCTTAAATGTTTATCATATATACAATGTTCGCAGATACTTAAATTAAAACTTTTAAAAGCTGGAATTAAATAACAGTCAGAAAGTAACTTCATACCCCACTCGCTCATGTGACCCAAGCATGCATGCCGCATATGTGAAAATGTGGAATCTGCTACAGACGTCACACCTTCACCTGATGAAGTGCTCCCTATCAATCTATAAAGATTTCTGTTCCACTGTGCCTTCATGACTACGAGTGCCCCCCTTGAAACTTTAAGGACACAATCAAAACTGGTGAATCTGCACTCAAACGCCTCAAGTGCTTGAAGAGATATCAAGCTCTTCCTCATATCAGGAATATGTCTCATATCGGTCAAGGTATGCTTCATGTCATCAAACATCTTTATGTGCACCGATCCAACAACCACCACGCTAGAGGGATTATCATTGGCCATAAATATATGGCTACCATTGCACTCGATGTAACTAGTGAACCAACTCCGATGAGGAATTATGTGATACGATGCCCCAATATCCAAAATCCACTCATCCTTACGATCGCCGTATAAGTGTCTGACCATGGAGATTGACAACACGCCATAACCACTCATACCTACATCAAACTCTACAGTGTTGGCATCCCTGGAACAGGTCTCTGAGTTATCTTTCTTAACCTTAGGATTTATACAATCCTTCTTCATGTGCCCGAACATCTCATAATTCCAGTATTTTAACTTTCTTTTGCCCTTGCTCTTAGATTTGGACCTCAATCGAGAAGATCCACTCTCCCACTCAGGATTTCGTCCCCTCGTAACCAATGCATTAGTAGAGGCGCCCATGCCACGACTTTTTCTTTCTCATCGCCTTTCCTTGAAGGGTCGAGATAACGGTATCAACACTAATGATTGATCTACCGGTGCACAATGAGTCCTTGAACGACTCATAGAAGCCGGGAGAGAGCTCAACATGATGCATGCTGATCTTCATCTTTCATTGTTTCCTCCACATCCATTAATTTGTAAATTATCTCGTTAAAGTTACTAATACGGGCATCAACATTATCTCCCTCTGCCATCTTCAAATTAAACAACTAAAGATTCAAGTATAGGTAATTCTCAAGAGATTTCTTCATGTAAATGTCCTCTAATTTTTCCCATATACTTACTGCAGTTTTCTCTCTCATGATATTGTAAAAGGCTTCATCCGTTAAGCACAATTGGATAGAGGTTCTCATTTTTCTTCTCCATCTTGTTTCATTCATAATCTGTCATAGATTCCAATCACTTCTCAAGGAATGCATCATCCAATCCTTGCTGAACTAGGAGACCGGTCATCTTGACCTTCCATAGTTTAAAATTATTTTTTTCAAAATATTTTTCAACATTGAACTTTGAATTAGAAGCCTTTGATACTATGCTTTTATATTCAATCTGCACCCCAACATTAGTATCTGATACCACTTGTTGGGGGACCATAGAAGCACACATAGATGAATCAAGCAAAGTATTTTAATTGCACAATTAAGTCCAATCATAAACTCTAAATTTAACGTGGAAAAAACCTTTTGGAAAAAAACCACGGCACAAAGCGACAGTAATGCACTATAAAAGTAGAAAATTATAAGAAATAGAGATTACCCGATTCGAACAAGTCTCGAATCTCCCTTACAAGCCCTGAAACCCTTTGGAATGAATTAGAAAGCTCTTATATACCCCATATTCCCTATTACACCCATATATAGCCTCTATGAGAATCACAATCGAAATAAGAAACAAATCCCATACTTACGCTACTCTGCATAACTCTGCACGATCATTTGATGACACCTTCAATGGCATCGACAGACTGCTGAGGGCATCAAACATCTTTGATAACATCAAACTAAACACCAAAACGTTCTAGCGATAAAATATGGATTTTTTAGAATTTTTCAATAGTATTGAGCAGCCTTCGATGGCATCGAAGTCTGCTCGGTGGCATCGAGCTGTCATCGACAGACTTGTTGATTTTTAGATTTGAAAACATCAACAACAAAGATATGTATTGAGAGTGATGACAAATGATTTCTTGTTTTCAAGATAGGGGCTTGTTAACAATTGGATTGTCTTGGGGGCTGTTTGGATGCACTGTGAAATGTTGAATTGTGAACCAAATTGTGATTTCATTCATTAACATTCCTATTGAGGGTCCGACTTCCTAATCGCAATTACATTACTATGACTTGGGGGGCTAACTCCTTGTTAAGATAACTAGGAATGGATGTGTTTGGATGTACGATTGATTCAAATGGTAGTAATTAGTTCGATAGAGAGGAAATTACCCAATTATAATGAGGAAGGAGACCATGATTGCATATGCATTCCTTCCAAATCCAATTTGAGTCAGGAAGGTAATTGTGATTTGGTCATTAACCACTTTATTTGAATCGATTATTGAGATTCAGTTCAGCTATATTCTACCAAACACAGCCTTACTGGAAAGTATCAATTTATAGAATGCCTTAAGGAACTGTTTGGATGCCACTTGAAAATGTGTTCATCACATTTTAGTTGATCGCAATTATATATTGGAAATCATAATTGTTGGTTATCAAAATTAGCTTTAATTTCTTACTAAAAAGAAACAAAATCACTAATACATAATTAAAATTAACTAAAATGAGATGAACTAAGTTTTAAGTGGCACCCTAACAGGGAAGTAGATTGCATATCATGGGTAAACTCTGTAGGCCTCATCCGTGATATAGGTGTCTTATAATTTCCCTCCATCCATTTTTCTAGCTCATTTGAGGCCATGAGACCAACATTGAATTAAATCCAAATCTAAAGTGGACCATACCACATGAAACAGTGTGAATTGAACACTATCGTTGAAAATTTCTCAAGGACCACAAAAGTTTTGGATCAAGCTGATATTTTTTTACTTTTCCTTCATCTATGTCTGTGTGACCTTGTTAAGAGGTTATACAACAGTGGTCATCATCATCCCCACTGTTTGCTGTGGTGTGGTCCACTTTAGCTTTGGATATGCTTCGATTTTAGGCTCATGCCCTAAAATGAGATACAAAAAATATGGATGGACAATGTGGATAAGATAAATACATCCACGGTGGGCCCCACAGAGTTTACTCCGTATGCAAAAGTATACTGAGTTAGTAGGTAATTCGCTTCCCTCGACCAAGCCCTAACCATATTGCTTGTCCTCTCTGCTCAAATGCACATGGGTGGTGGGGGCCACACCAGTTGGTGAATGTTATCATGGTTTTAGATAGACCATGAACCCATGAAGGGTGCAATGAAATGATGCCTGAAAACAACCCCCCCTCTCTCTCTCTCTCTCTCTCTCTCTCTCTCTCTCTCTCTCTCTCTCTCTCCCCCATTCATAGGCCAGATTCCAGCCCACTGGCATTACCTCTTAAAGCGTTGTCGCAGTATCGACCAAGGCCGAAAAATGTCGTATAGCAGAGGGACACCGCGTGCCTCCTTGGTCCTTCTCCATGATCGATGGAGGACGTTAGATCATACGAGATTGATTCTCCTTTCATTACCCATCCACATTGCCAATATTCTCAATCAGAGATATGGTTAAAAAACTAATAAAATTTAAATATAGATCATGTTTATGTGGATGCTTAGGTATTGGACGGTCATGATCAAATATTAGAATATTAATATGGAATTGTACCATACTCCATCCACAATCCATAGTATATAAATGAGGTGTCGAGAGCAAAATATACTTATATATATAAGCATTTGGTCGGCCCAATAAAATGTATTGGACAGGTTTTGCCTACTAGTCATTTTGGATAGTGAGGTCTAGAGCTGGGCATATCTGACTTGATCCGGTGGATCTGACCTGATCAGACCTGATTCGACCCGTTCCGAATCGAACCGACGGCATGGATCGGTGTGGATTGGGTAAGGCCATTTAGATCCGATATTTTTTCGAATCCAGATTGAGTCGTGGTCAATCCGGACTGATCCGATCCGAAATTCCGATTTGAATGGATTTGAACCGATCCAATCCGACCCAATTCGAAGTGGTTCTTATCAATGATTTTACTTTTTCCTGTGGTATGGTCCACTTGAGCTTTGGATATGCATCAATTTTGGGTTCAACGACTAAAATGATCTGGAAAAATGAATGGACGGCGTGGATAAACCACATGCATTCGCGGTGGACCTCAATAGAGTTTACTGTGTATAATAAGAAACGATTTGCTGGTGTACCATACACAGCTATATAGCTGTTGTAGGCTGTTGTAGCTGTAGGAACGTGTCGTGCGAAGACGAGCACTGATGCTCCTCGAGCTCCGAGTTGTACGAACGGTTCAAAGGATATCAAAGTTATATGGGCCCACAGTGATGTATTTATTATATCTACACCATTCATATATTTTTAGAGATCATTGTAGAGCATTGTCCAAAAAATGAATCATATCCAAAGATTATCTGGACCACACCACAAATAGCAGGAGAGAATGATTTTCACTATTAAACAATTCGTAGGGCCTACCATAACGTTTATTTTCCATCCAATCCGTTCATAAGGTTACAAAGACCTAAATTAAGAGGCAAAACAAATTTCGAATTGATCCCAAAATTCTGTGAGACTGTGACCCCAAAAAGGGTTTGAATGGTAGACGTTCAATCCCCACTGCTTTTTTCAATGTGGTCCACTTGATAGTTAGATCTATCTTATTTTTCGTCTCAAGCCTTAAAACGAGCTCGCCAAATGGATGGACGGTTTGGATATAACACATACCCCATGATCAGACCCACAAAACTTGCCAACGTCAATAGCAGCTCTTTCGTTCACAACACGTTACAGCTGCAACACATCAATACAACTAGCGCCTCGAGCTCCGAGTTATACGAACGACTCAAATAAGATCAACGTTACATGGGCCCCACAATGATGTATTTATTATATCCATACCGTTTATCCATTTTTCGTGATTATTTTAGAGTATTAAGAAAAAAATTGAATCATATCTAAAGCTTAAATGGACCACACCGAAAATAGCAGCGAGGGTAATGATTTTCACAGTTAAAAAGATCCGAATCGTACCCAACCCAATCTGACTTGGTTTCCTTAACTGAGTTGGACTCGGTTTGGGTCAGGCCAACCGTGCGTCAGATCTGTTCGAGTCAGGTGTTCCAGACTCGATCCCGGATCGGATTGGGTTCGGATCAGCCTGGCTAGATTTCGGACCGAACCGAGTTGGACCCAATCCGATCCGACTCGATCCGATGCCCAGCTCTAGTGAGGTCCATGGTGTATGGGAGATGTCCTCAAGTTCTTACTCATTCCATAATCCTAACCATCTGAAAGGCTCCAATTAAATATGAACCATTGGTTCAATTGTCCATTTGCTGATGAGAGAGATGTTGAAGTGATAAAGTCCCTTGATATATTGATACACCACTCTAACAACTTAAGCTTTTAGAGTAAATGGTTGTTTGGTCCTATGTTTGAATCTCGAGAGCAGCAAATATACCTTGTAAATATATATTATACCTGCACACAATGTGCATGAAGGAGATATCCGTGATGCCGATTTCTAGTTTCTCTTTTTCCTCATATACTCATAATTCAATCTCTCTTCTACCATGACATATCTACTAATAATCATATCACATGCCAATCAAAAGTGGACCATCAGACCTGGGCCATCGGGTTATCATTAAGTGTGGTTAAAGCAGTTTTAACAGTTAAAATAAAAACTTAACAACTAAAAACCTTTGAAAATCTGATTAAAACATTTAGAGTGTTGGGCCTAGTAGAAAATTCATTTAATGAGTCTCTGATTTATCTAAATGAAAGCCATAAATATGTTCATATGCAAACTAATGGTTCCAATATTGTTGGCCTGCGCAAGAATCAACGATTCTTAATGGAAGTACCCAACTACGACCACTTCTATTAGCCCCTGCATGGACCTCATAGGAAAGTCCAAAGCTAATCGGTGAATATCATGACCCTTACACTTCCTCAGATTTAAGGATCAAACCATGTTTCATACATCATTAAGTTTTGATCTTACAATCACAGTCTAATCTAATGAGCCCCCAGACCGTTGACATAATTTAATTGACTAATGTGAGTAACCAAATGTCTAAACCTGCATCCTATGTACATGGCACACTCACACTCTTGTGTCAGGCATGTGTAAGGTATAAACTAACACCAAGTCGGCTCTCGATGGTGGAGAATGTTCATCCTAACCCAAGTCAGTCACCTCACACAAGATGACCATACATCTCATGAACTAATGTCCATATGTATGTCTCACGCGCCTGTACTGGTCATGGTATGATAGGGTACTGAGATCCATGGTATCCCAGGTTAATGACTGTCAT
The DNA here is from genome assembly GCA_021015155.1 of Magnolia officinalis. Classification (NCBI taxonomy): domain Eukaryota; kingdom Viridiplantae; phylum Streptophyta; class Magnoliopsida; order Magnoliales; family Magnoliaceae; genus Magnolia; species Magnolia officinalis. Next base: position 31,148,504 of record JAJHSJ010000004.1, on the reverse strand, counting down.
GTCCAATCTTAAGTTCCCAATGACTACTAAGGAAATCACTCTTCAACAAACCAAATGAATGAGAGTAACACTAAATCTATATAAGGCATATTACATATCCAATCTAGGACTCATGGTCACCATGATAAAAAAATTGAGATCTACTTAATTACATCCACATGGCCGGTAAATAAGGGCATGAATGGTTTTCTAGGGCACTAACTCCAACACTACCCACACCAGGACCTATCTAGAGACGAACGATCTTGTTGGTAGCTTTGTGGGGCCCACTATGATGTATATGTTTTATCCACATTGTCCATCCATTTTGACAAATCATTTTAGGGCATGAGCTCAAAAGTAGGCAACTGAAGGCTAAAGTCACTACAAGAAATTGGCCTTTTATAGAAGAAGTTATTTCCGACGAAATCAATTTCGTCGGTAAACAGGACTTTCCCCGATGAAATATGATTTCGTCGGCAAAAGATTCCCGCCACGACCCAATATGTTCCCACCACCATTTACAACGATGGCCTGGAAACTTTTACCGACGAAATTATTTATCATCGATGAATAATCTTTTACCGACGATTAATTCGTCGGTAAATGTAATTTTTCCTGACGAACCAAATAGTTCTTCGGCAAAGGATCGGAGAGGCTATTTTTCCGCCGTTATACAATGTCAATAAATGAACTTTTTATCGATGAAAACAATCGTCGATAAAGGATTTTTTACCGACGAAATATATACATCGTCGACCAAGATCGGCATTTTGAATTTTTTGATAAAAATAAAAAATAAAATTTGATAAACTTTTTACCGATGAAAACAATCGTCGGTAAAGGATTTTTTTACCAACGAAATACATACATCGCCGGCAAAAATCAAAAAATAAAATTTGATAAATTTGATAAAATTTTTAAGATTTTGACAAAAAAAAAATAGAATTTGTATTATTTTAAATTATTTGATAATAAATATGATTTTTTGTTAAAACTTTTGAAAAAAAAATTAAGAGTAAATAAATATACATATTGAAAAAAAAAAAACGTGATTTTTTAATGGAAATTGAGATTTATCTATGAAAAAAATAACATTTTTTACTAAATTATTAGGCACATCTACTAATTGAACCTTTAACCATTTTTTGACAATTCTAATCAGTCCAAATTGAAGAGTAAATAACTTCAAATGTTTAAATCAATCTTCACTGAAATTGTTGATCAATCTTCTATGCCTAATATCTTTCTCATATGTAGCCTGATCGGGGCGAGTAACTAGTCAGATTGAGGGTATTGATTAGTAAAATAGAGTGAATGGACCAAATCACATGTAAAATGGGCCAAATATTTTGGTTAAAATTGTGACCCAACTTATTGACCTCGTGAGAACCTAAGAATTGATGTTAGTAAGTTTTGTGAGCCCCATCATGATGTGTGTCAAACATCAACACCGTGCATTTGATGTGTCCCCTTTAGGTTATGAGATATCTCAAAACTCATCTGTATACAAAACTCAGGTGGGCCATACCATCTAAAACTATGTGAAGACATCCTAAAAAATATAAAAGCACTTGGTGGGGCCCACATGAGTTTTGGATGCAGCTGAAACTTGGTCTAACCCCTCATCCAAGTGGGACCTAGATAATGAGTGGGTTGGATATGTGAATCACATCTAGGTAGGCACAATATATGATTATGAATGTTTTAAGGAAACCCATCTCCACTACATTTAGGTGAGTTACTCATTACCCTTAGCATACTGAGTAAATTATGTGGGGTCCACCGTTATTTATTTATTTTATCCACTCTGTTCATCCATGTTAACAGATAATTTGAGGTCTAAAGAACAAAAAGGAAGCATATCCAAAGCTCAAGTGGACCACACCACAGGAAATAGTGTGATTGAACCTCTACCATTGAAAATTTCTTGGAGGCCATAGAAGTTTTGGATCAAGTTGATGTTTGTGTTTTCTCTTCATTCATATCCTTTTGATATTATGAACAACCATTAACCATTTTTGGACAATCTGATCAGTTCAGATTGAAGAGTAAATAACTTCAGATGTTTAAATCAAAATTCAAATTGTTGATCAATCTTGTATGCCCAATATCTTTCTCATATGTAGCATGATCGGGGCGAGTAACTAGTCAAATTGCGGGTAATGATCAGTAAAATAGAGTGAATGGACCAGACAAGTAAAATGGGCCAAATATTTTGGTCAAAATTGTGACCCAACTTATTAACCCCCTGAGAACCTAAGAATTAATGTTAGTAAGTTTTGTGGGGCCCATCATGATGTGTGTCGAACATCAACACCGTGCATTTGACGTGTCCCCTTTAGGTTATGAGATATCTCAAAACTCATCCGTATACAAAACTTAGGTGGGCCATACCATCTAAAACTATGTGAAGACATCCTAAAAAATATAAAAGCACTTGGTGGGGCCCACATGAGTTTTGGATAGGGCTGAAACTTGGTTTGAACCCTCATCCAAGTGGGACACACATAATGAATGGGCTGGATATGTGAATCACATCTAGGTGGGCCCAATATATGATTATGAATGAGACAGGTCCAAGGCTTAAGTACTGGAGCACAAAGTGGGGATTGAACATCCACCATAAAAAACTTCTTGGGAGTTGGAGAAGTTTCGGATCAAGCTGATATTTATGTTTTCACTTCATCCACATCTACCTGACATTATGAATAGGTTGTATGGTAAAAAAAACCATCACGGTGTCCCTTGGAAAGGTTTTAATGGAGGGTGTCATTATCACTGCAGCTTCCTTTGGTGTGGTCCACAGGAGTTGTGAACCAACTTCATTTTTAGGAGAATACCTTAAAATGATCTGAGAAAAGTGATGAACGGAGTAGATAAAACAATTACATCACGGTGGGCCCCATAGAGTCTATTAACTTATTACCAACGAAATTTATTTCGTCGGTAAAAATGACTTTTATCGACGAAATAATATTTCGTCGGAATAAGATTCCCACCCATACGAAACATATTCCCGCCAAGAGGCTATTTTTATCGACGATATACAATATCGTCGGTAAAGGAGATTTTTACCGACGAAAAAAATCGTCGGTAAAGGCGGACAAAATGAACGGTGGACATATAATTTCACTTTGTGTTGTTGATCATAGATGTTGATTTGTAATTTTTGTTTTTGGTGTAGATAATAAGTATATTTAAAAACATATGTATGGAGTGGATGGGGCTGATAGAGCACGGGTGGGTCCAAATATTTTTATAGCCTTTTACCGACGAAAATTTTTGTCGGTAATAAGGTTATGTTTTAACCCAAGAAAACTCCAACGCCCATCCATCTCTCTCAGTCGCTCTCTCTCTCTCACTCTCGCTATCGCTCTGATCTCTCTCTCTCTCTCTCACTCACTCTCTCTCTCTCTCTCTCTCGCCCTCTCTCTCTCACTCTCTCTCTCTCTCGCCGTCTCTCCCTCTCTCTCTCTCTCTCTCTCTCTCTCTCTCTCTCTCTCTCCACCCACGCTCTTGTTGCCGAAGCCGTACCCATTCATGCCCTCTCTCTCTCTCTCTTTGAAACTCGGTTGAGGTATTTCTCTCTCTCTCTCTCTCAATCTCTCTCATCTCAATGACAATTTAGGGATTTTAGGGTGGATTGTCCAAAATCGGAATTTGGAGATTTTTTGGTGGATTTGTCAATGCACATGGTAGGGCCCACCATTACGTATCTGTTTCATCCACGCCATCCATCCATTTTTTTTCAGATAATTTTATGTTGCGAGATCGAAAAAAGAGATTGATCTAAATCTCAAGTGGACCCATCAAAGAAAATTGTGTTGGTTGAACGACAACCATTAAAAAATTCTTAGGGGTTACAAAAGCTTTGGATCAAGATAATATTTGTTTTTTTCCCCTTCATCCAGGTCAGTTTGACCTAATCAATAGGTTGGATGTCAAATAAAAATTACAGTGGGCTCTAGGAGGTTTTTAATGGTGGACATTCAATTACTACTGTTTTCCTGTAGTGTGGTCTACCTGAGATTTATATCTCGAAAAAATGGATAAACAATGTGGATATAATAAATACATCATCAAAATATTTATAGGGGTTTGAATTTAATTACTAAATCAACTTTAATATCTCTAATTAGCAAACATATGTAATGTTTGTTACAATGGTTGTGATAAGCCTACTGAAATATATACTTTGCCTGAAAATGATGAAATTTCAAGTCTCAGATGGGCCACAAGCACAAGATCATGTTCGAGTGACTAATCAACGATTTTTAACTATTGATTTACATGGACAATGTTTGGACATCGCTGATCATTGTATTAAAGTAATTATAGTGATGCAATCGATAATCTAATTATTTTGAGATATCATTAGGGGGCCATGTGTCCAATAGATTAATAGTCTAATGACACATGTTACAAATGCAATCATGACATATGTAATGCATAATGCATGAGTCATTTTATCCAACACATGAACCAAATCTGCATTATGTCGGTCGGGTCCCCTAAGTGCCTCAAAGCCATAAGGCGTATGACTGCTAATTTGCCATGCATTAGGCAACAAATACAATAACATGGCCCCACGACTGGGTGTATGCATGCTATCATGATCAATCACAATCCAAAGCTAAGCATGCAATGATGTGTATGTCATGTGGATGGCCATTTCATCAATGTACTAAGCATGTTACTAAGGTGTGCGGCCACATCACAAATAGCCTAATCGTACTTGCATGTTATAAACACATCAACACAGCATGTATGTCCTTAATCATACAAGAATACATGGGTCTAAGTAGGGCTCACTGAGATGACCCGCCCCACCGTTGTGATATTGTCCGCTTTGGGGTCTCCCCCGCACGGCTTTAAAACGCGTCACAACAGTTAAGGGAAAGCCTCCACATATAGTCAGGACTTCGAACTACTGCTAAAGCAATGTGGGATAGAGTTCCATCCACAGTCACCTGAAACAGTAGCTCGCCCAGGCACCCAGCCCCGCCCACATCACGCCCGCCCACATTGGAGCAGGGATCGGGGCTTCACAATCTCCCACCGTTAGAACAAAGTCGTCCTCGACTCTAATACCAACAATTGGATCCAATAAGAGAATCTCTGAGATCATAACCTGGTGAATGGGTGCCAGGAGCCGAGAATGGGGCACCACGGAGGCTGTTGCGGCCGGAACCGGCTATCGGGATCCTTATGAGTTCGGTCACCGAGTCTAGGGTGTGACATTCACAATCAATCACAAGTAACCTTATAAGAGGCCTCAATGTGGGCCCTACAAAGGTTCCAAAGGCTATGCCAAATGTGGCGGCCCATGTCCATACAAATCATGTCCCAGTTGTGGGTTTTTTCTGTCACCGTTGCATCCTGAGGTGTGTGTGCTATGTCGTGGAAATGGACCCTTACCAGGTCATAAAATGTATACTAGGTAGGGTTCATAATACATATGCCAATCAGCCCTTAATGGGCTTAATATAAAGAATGTAGGACCTGAACAGCGGGCCCCACTAATGTGCTTAAGGCAATCTCTAACAATGGGTGTCAATGTCCATATTGTGCAGCCCACTTGAGAATTGCATTTACCCTATATTCAGGCTCATGCACTAAAATGATATAGCAACACGGATACATTAAATGTGCATCCCATAGTAAAAATGGTACCATCATCATTTCACATTAGGGAGTGTTGCTTTTCACTACCGACCCACATCTAATATGGATGCATGATGCCTTTTCATTGGGTGATATTTAATTCAGATGACATGATTTGGACAATGCCATTATAACGTCACCTGCTTGTATTAAATGCAGCCCTAAAGTGAAAAGGGTAACACCATCATTTCACATAGGGAGCCCTTGTTTTTCACTACTAGCCGACATCTAATAAGGATGCACAGTGCCTTTTCTTTGGGTCACATTGGGATTAAGGGGGTCCCTTAAACTATAGGTTACTGGTAATTTGCATCCATTGCACCTACATATGCAAAAAAACACACATCTGCCAATGTGATGCATGTACCTCTATCCATCTTTAGTTGCTCCACCCACATATTAGAGTGTTAAAGTCCCTTAATATACATTGATACACTATTTTTTAATGACTCGACTTTTAAAGAAATTGATTGTTTGACATGATATCAAAACAGATGGTTAAGTATTCAAATTTATAATCTCATAATTTATTTTTTAAAAAAAAAAAACAAACAAGGAAAACACCCTTTCCTTTCCCACGGTATCCAAAAAATAAGGCTTCCCAAGAAACTGTTTTTTTCCATGCTTTTTACAAATCCCCTTAAATCTTTTGTTCTAAAATCAAGCCCTTTTAACTTATCAAGTAGGCCATGTACTCTACAAATGGACGACTAAAACAATTTTCTTTAGCCATCCATTTGTTTCGTACAATATCCCCACATAAGAAGAAAAATGGTAGGCCATCGCATGTAGGAAATGTGGCCACTTGATGGAAAGCTCGAGATGGATCTCGCAAATATATGCAATATGTAGAGCTGTTTATTCCTATCATTCTCAATGAAATACACACTGGATCCCTGTAGCGGTACAACTATATTGATGCTTTCACTTTGTTTTGAGATTTCAAGAAACTATTATACTTTGCAGATTGTGAGAGTTGTATTTGATCTTTTCTCATTATTTCAAGAAATTATTATACTTTCACTTAGTGATGCTTAATATGTATTACATTTTTTTCTTAAATTATTATTGTGACTTGTTAGTTTATAGTTGTGACTTGTGATTGTGATTTGTAAGTTAGATAATTAGTTACCCGTTTGAGGATTTCTATGTGGCCATACATAGATATGGTGTGTTTTTGGTGGCATAGAAATTACTTAAATTGTCCCATTTTAGACAGTTCAAGGTTAGATGGATAGTATGCTTTCATATAATCTATTTAAATGTTCATGCCTGATCCACGGTCCATCTCCTCGTTTCTCTCTAGATATGTTTCTTTTGTTCCATATCCAATGCCAAATATCTTTACATTTCTCTAGATATTTGACATCGGAATGTAACGTAAGATCAACTTATCTAGAGTATAAACAAGAGGTTCAAGAGTTCATGGAATTTGTGCGAAATCGGGCAGATTCAAGCAATAGGATTAGGTGTCCATGTCGAAAATGCAAGAACATGGTTCATAAGACTTTAGACAAAGTAGAAGACGATTTGTTCATAGTTGGGATTAACTAGGGTTACACTTGGTGGATCCATCATGGTGAAGAGTTCCACCAAAGAGTTGAGGCCACTGAAGTCCTTGCTGACCCAATTGTGCCGGATGACGAGGATGAATACGTTGACAAAATGCAAGATATCACAGGGGATGTGTTTAGGGGAACAATTGCGGATACTGATTTTACAGCGACAAGTAATAGCCAAGATATTCCTCCTATGAGTGATGTTGAATCAGAAAAGTTTAATAAGTTGTTGAGGGATGCGCAACGTCCACTTTATCTGGGGTGTGAGAACTTCTCCAAGTTGAATTTTCTTACAAGGTTACTTCATTTAAAGACAATAAATCGTTGGAGTAACGAATCATTCGAGATGGTGAGACATTGTCTAAGTCTCATTACGAGGCAAAATCCTTGATGCGGGACTTGGGCCTTGGTTACATCCATACATGCATGTATAAATGATTGTGTATTGTATTGGCGAGAGCATGGAAATGTTGAAGAGTGTCCAGAATGTGGAGAGTCTAAGTGGAAGTATGACGAAGCCAAGCGTAAGAAAATCTCGTAAAAGGTGTTAAGGTACTTTCCATTGAAACCCAAATTGCAAAGATTGTTTACGTCTCGCAAGACGGCTGAAGATATGAGGTGGCATAAGTAGAAACGCGTTCATGATGATAGTAAACTAAGGCACCTTGCGAATTCTGAAGCTTGGTAAAATTTTGACAAACAATATGACTGGCTTGCAGAGGATTCTCGCAATGTTCGACTAGGTCTTGCAAGTGATGGTTTTAATCCATTTGATAATATGAGGAGCTCATACAGTATGTGGCCAGTGGTACTTATGCCCTACAATTTACCTCCTTGGTTATGTATGAAGGAGTCATTTTTCATGATGTCATTACTTATGTCTGGACCCAGGTCACCCGGGAATAACATTGATGTGTATTTGCAACTGTTAATAGATGAGTTAAACGAGTTGTGGAGTCAAGGTGTACAGACGTATGACACATTTGATAGACATTTCGATTGCATGCAGAGGTCTTGTGGACAATAAATGACTTCCCCGCGTATGGAAATTTGTCTGGGTGGAGCACGAAGGAAAAATTGGCTTATCTTACATGTAGTATTGAGACTTGTTCATTGTCATTGAAGCATGGTAAAAAAATGTGTTATATGGGACATCGTCGCTTCCTTCCGAGCGATCATAGTTGGCGCGGGAAGACGATGATCTTTGATGGCAAACAATATCATAGGCTACCACTGAAAGAGCTATCTGGAGAAGATGTGATACAACAACTGAGTAACATTGGAGAAGTTAGATTTGGTAAGGCACCACACTTGAAGAATAAGAAACGTACAATATTGGAGTATAATTGGAGTAAGAAGAGCATTTTTTTAGTTACCCTATTGGAGTGATCTGAAATTGTGACACAACTTGGATGTCATACATATTGAAAAGAATATATGTGATAATGTTTTCGTAACATTGATGAACATAAAGAAGAAAACAAAAGACAGTTTCAAGGCTCGATTGGATCTACAAGCAATGGGTTTAAGGAAAGAGTTGCACTTGAACCACATGAAAATTTATATACAATATCAGCAACCTGCTACACATTGACAAAACTAGAGAAAAAATGTTTATGTGAATGGTTGAGATCGGCAAAGTTTTCCGATGGGTATGCGTTAAATATCGCTCGGCGCGTAAACATTATGGACTGTAAGGTAACAGGAATGAAAAGTCATGATTGTCACGTCCTTCTGCAATGTATACTACCGATTGCGATTTGTGGATTCTTGAGCAAGGATATCAGTGCGGATTTGTGTTCGAAATCGTTGAATGTAGAGGTTATTAAATGACTGGAGAGGGACATTGTCGTAATCCTTTACAAACTTGAAAGAATATTTTCACCTGCATTTTTCGATGTCATAGTACACCTAACGATTCACTTACCGCACAAGGCGAAGCTTGCAGACCCAATATAATATCGTTGGATGTATTCGATCGAAAGGTGGTAGAACCTATTAAAATTTTTATTCATTCCATGAACTACATATATCCATGTTTTTATACGTATAACATAGTGGTTTTGTGTACAGATACCTTCACGCACTAAAGCGATTTGTGAGGATAAGGCACATTCAGAGGGATCCATTGCTGAGGCGTACATTGATAATGAGTGCCTGACATTTTGCTCCATGTATCTTCGTGGCATAGAGACTAGATTCAACTAAGAAGATCGGAATGCCGACGAAGGCAGGAGCATGAACAAGGACTCATATCTGTATTCGAACATAACGCCCATCCTTTAGGATCCCTGAAGTTTCAGGATATAAACCTTGGGGATCAAGCAAAGGCGCGGTGGTATGTGTTGCATAATTGTGAAGAAATAGAGTCGTACTTAGAGTAATTCTTCTCTCGATAATTGTATCTCTAGATACGATGGTCTTAATGTTTATTGCTGATGACGTGTCAATTATGTGTAGTGAACACACCGAGAAGATGAAGTCCCAATACCCGACAAATTATGATCGAATGCATCAGGATCAGTTTCCAAAATTGTTCGCAAAATGTGTAAGATTTTACCTTGTATTTTACCACACTTAGAATTTTGTTGTATTGCGCAATATTTAAACCTAAGAAAATCCCTAAACAATTACATTCTGTACATGATAATAGATGAAGACGTTGCACGTTAGCAACTTTGCGGATGTGTCTGATGCACTCTATTCACTAGCATGTGGCCCTAATAGACGTGTATCTAGATATACAAGTTGTATTATAAACGGGATTCGGTTCCACACCGAAGAGCGTGAGAAGTATAGGACTACACAAAATAGTGAGTGGTTGTGATGGGAACGCATGAGGAGGTAGAAATTGACTTTTATGGCATTTTGACGGATATTATTGAGCTGAATTATTGTATGAGAAAGTGGGTGTACTTACTTAAATGTGATTAGTGGGACATTGGAAATAAGAAGTTGGGAATACAGACTGACGACTACTTTACGAGCGTAAATTTATCTTGGAAGTAGTTTAAGGACGACCCATTTGTCCTCGCCAGCCAAGCCGAACAAGTATTTTACCTCGCTGACACCAAGTTAGGTGGCTCTGGGCACGTGGTGCAGAAAATAAAGTCCAGGAACGTATTTGACGTTCCCAAACCAGACGTTGAAGATAGCGAGGATGGGGAAAATGAAACGTCTAGGGTTGAATAAGCATATCAAGAAGACATGCCATCTGGGATAGAGGGACTGATCTAAATGTTGATATTGATGTGGTGCAATTAGATAGAGATGATGTGCTACCTAATCATGTTGATGCCTCAATAATACATGACATTGTTAGAGATGATAGCGGTTTTATTGATAACGACGTTGTAGACGATGAAGAGGAAATACTGATCAGCGATAGTGATGGTGTAGAAGAAATAGTCCTAAGCGATAGTGATACAGATGACGATGATTAAATGTACACATGATTAACATGTCATTTTTAATTTAAATAATTTGATTATTATATGTATATATGTTTTACAAGTCATGATTTATTCCTTTAATTGACTTGTTTATAATCCACATTTACAGTTGAGTCAATTTCTGATCATGTCCTTCTCAAACCGGATCGTAGTGGAAGCACGTAACATACTTCATCAGCTGTTGCGGATGGACTTTTCGACCCTATCTTCTTCTGGTAGGGCCAAAGAGATAGCTGGTCTGGTCGATGAGTGTAGGGAGGAATATATCGACGATGCTCAGATGAAAGATTATACAATCTCAAAGAAATTTCGGACCTGATAGAGGAATATAACAGCGAGAAACTTCATATGGAAGATACGGTTTTGTCACTTGCACATCTAAATGGAGTCTCAAGAGACCAGATTTCTCCTATTGTGACTGGCATGTTGGTTGTAACAATGTCGACTACTTCACACACCTTGACATATACTTCTGCAACGTACGATAACTTACGCAGGGAGTACTTCGGATAGTTGATCCGAAGTTGTTTCGTATTACAATGAAATACATGTATTTAATATAGAATGACAATGTGTAATGGAATTTCCAAAATTTTCTAGAATGTTTACGGTTTTATTATATTCTGCTTACATTATAGTGTAATGGTCTAATCATATTTTAATAATCTCTCTAAGCATAAGCACAAATTCATTCTACCGTCAACACTACTTGTATAATGTTTTAGTATATTCCACTTGCATTGTAAAGTTTAATGTGTTTATTATATTGATGTTCATACACTTGTACTGATATTGTATAAATTTATAAGTTCGTACTTCGCATATATTCAGTCATGGCACCAGATAGGAGACCACGTACGTCATTCGTGCACTGGATCTACCCCTTCCACCCGTGATGCGGCGGAAACAACATCGACGTCGCATGCTGCATCATAGGCGTCTGAACCCTCAGTAGAGCATACACCGGGCACTGCATGTAAGTGTAGGCATATATTTCTTTTAGTGACTTCTGTTTATGTTTAGACTTACATATTTCTTTTGTAACAGCATCGTCGACCAGCCGACGAGGACGTGGACCCATGCGTAGGTTAGTTTTAAAGCGACTTATGGGTGAGGGTAAGGTGACGATAGAGTTCCCACAGGACTGCCTTAAACCTATTAGGGACAATATCAGATTGTTTACGTCGGAAGTCGGTGTCCTATGCCGATATCTGATCCCCGCCACCACCCCCCGTTGGGCAGACGTGACAGATGATGTGCAACAGCTCATCCGTCAGCGCCTTCCGGTAAATTTTAGTAAATTAAATTTTCTTTTCTAAAAGTTCATTTACGGTTAAGTTATTTTCTTAATAAGTTTATTGCCTTAATCTATTATTTACAAAACTATAGGATAAATTTATTTTAGATCTGAGTGTTCCCTACATTTCCCATGTCATCAATGACATGGTCAAGGAGCAGTTTAAGGAGTATCGCGGGGAGTTACACTTGCGGTACAAGCGGTACAGGAGCCACGAGGAGGCCGTACTATCCGCATTGCCGCAGGTGACTATAGATGATTGGCGGACACTCTGTGAGAGATTTTCGTCTAAGGCTTTTTAGGTAATATTTACATATTTACGATATCTTAAGGTAACAATTAAATTTGTAATTAATAACAATGTTTATGAATAATGATATCAGAGAACAGCTGAAGAGGCAGAGGGAGGAGGACGAGAGGCGACGAGAGGAGTAAGAGATGAGAATCGAGGAGATGCGGGTGGAGCACGAGCAACGGATGTAAGAGATGTTTCAGGTTCTCGCTGTACGCTTAACCACCGATGCCCCACCACCTCTTCCTTCATCTGATGCCCCACCACCTCCGCCTTCATCTTTGTGATTTTTTTAAAATTTTATTTATGATTTATTTTATACGAATGTTAAACTTATATGTATTTGTGCGTAGATAAATGTGATGTGGATAAGATTGTTTGTGTATATATGTATGTGGTTTGTGTTTGGCTGGATGTAGTTTGTGTTTAGATGGATGTAGATGTGATTACAATGAAAATGTATTGTAACAGGTGTATATCAGGAATTTTTTCCTGAATTTAAAAAAAAAAAAAAAAAAACTATTACCGACGAAGTATTTTATAAGTAGAAATTAATACAAAAATTTATACCAACGAAATATGTCGTTGGTAATAGTAGGTTGAAAACTTATACCGACGAAACATTTCGTAACTAAAAATTAATACAAATAGTTTATACCGACAAAATATTTCCTAGGTCAAAGTTTATACCAAGGACATATTTCGTATGTAAAAGTTTAATCCACAGTTTATGCCGAAGAAATATTTTGTAGGTAAAAGTATAATCCATAGTTTTTACCTATGAAATATTCCGTAGGCAAAAGTTTAATCCACATTTTTTAGCTACGAAATATTTCGTAGGTAAAAGTTTAATCCACATTTTTTACCAACGAAATATTTCGTAGGTAAAAGTTTACTCCACAGTTTTTACCAATGAAATATTTCGTAGGCAAAAGTTTAATCCATAGTTTTACCGACGAAATATTTCGTCGGTATAAGTTATGTTTATCGACAAAATATATTATTTTTTCCTACCAAAAGTAACATGTTTTGTCGACGATTCTTTTCGTCGGTAATTGTGTTACCATTGTCGATGAAGTAATATTTCGTCGAAAAAAGTCTTTAGCCACGGTCTTATCGCGATGATATTTCCGACGACATATTTCATCGGTAATAATAATTACCGATGAAAAAATATGAAATAACGACGAAATATATCATCAGTAAAAGAGAAATTTCCTGTAGTGAGTGGCCACATAACCGGAAGTAGTGGAGATTGAAAGCTTACCATCCAAAACTTCTTAGCAGCATAGAAGTCTTGGATCATGCTGGTATTTACGTTTTTCCTTTGTAAAGGTCTAAGGGACCTTATGAACATGTTGGATGGAAAATACACATTACGGTGGATCCTAGGAAGTTTTCAACTGTGGGAATTCAATCCCCACTACTTCCTATGGTGAGCCTTCAATCTATCTACTTTTTGGGCTCATGCTTTAAAACGATTTGCCAAATTGGATGGATCATGTCTGGATAAAACATATATATATATATATATATATATATATATATATATATATATATATATATATATATATATATAGGGAAAAGGTACAATGAGCTCGAGCATATACGGTCGTCCCATGAGGTCGAGCTGGTGGGCCCCACCGTGATGCCTTTCAAACATCTACCCCATCAATCAGATGCACCATTCCATCGTGGGCCTGGACGGCTGAAAATCAAGTCAATATGTGACTTTTGTGGGCCACACCACATACAGAAGTTGAGAGGGGTCGTGCACCATTAAAACATTCATAACCATTTGTTGGGGCCTTTCGAGATGCGGTTTGCAAATCCAGACCATCCATTATGTGTGTCTCACTTGGATGAGGGTTCAGACCAAGTTTCACCTGCATCCAAATTGGAGGTGGGTCCCACCAGTGCTTTTATATGTTTTTGGCATGTATACTTATGGTTTTAGATGGTATGGCCCACCTGAGTTCTGTTTACGGCTGATTTTGGGCCGTCCAGGCCCACGATGGAATGGTGCATCTGGTGGACGGTGTTGATGTTCGAAAGGAATCACGGTGGGGCCCACACAACTTGACCTCATGGACGACCATAATACGCTTGAGCTCATTGTACCTTTTCATATATATATATATATATATATCATCGTGGACCCACAAATTCCCTAATAGGACCATCCAACTCTATCTAGGTCCCTGCGAGGGTAGTACCCAAATTGCAATTGTATTTTATATCAATGCAATTCATATGTTTTTTCATATCATTTTAGGACATGAGACCAAAAAATGGAGCAGATACAATTCTCAAGAGATCCATTCCATAAGAAACCATAGTGATTGACCATTAATGGGTCACACAAGTTTTGGATAAGCTGATATTTGTTTTCTCCCTTCATGCCGGTTTATGTGACCTTATCAACAGGTTGAATTGCAAATAAACATTATGGAAACATGACGGTGGGCCTATCAATTTTAAATGGTAAGGCGTTCAATCACCATTGTTTCCTTTCCTGTACCATGGTCCACCTGGATTTGGTTCTTCATTTTTTGTTTTTTCGATCATGCCCTAAAATGATCTGGCAAAAGGGTAGGACAGGGTGGATATGAAATACATACATCAAGGTGGGCCCCACGGTAAGGGCCACACTGTCTTGGGTGAGGCCGTGGCCGCACCTAATCCGCTCCCTCCGATGACTTGGGTTACCGAAAGGTGGGCCCTACCTGTACAATTCGGTGTACAATCCAGCAACTTTAAGGATTTCTTCGTTAAAATGGATTGCAATCAATGGGCCTCGGTCGTCGTCCACTTTTCATTTTACATTTCAAGGCTTTTAATAGCAATAATAATAATACGAGATTGTCAAAGCCCATGCGCGTGTACAACGGTGCCCATCTACAAGCCACCAATGTGCCAGTGTGACACAAGTGCCCTAGATCCGAACTGTTCATTAGCTGGGCCCACTATGCAGATGCCCTTGACCCAAAAATAAGAGGCCTGTACACGGACCAGTAAAGCTACACTGTAGAGAACCAATGGATGTCTAAAAGAAATTTAGCGAACTTTTCCACGCTGTTCTTTTATTTCTAGCCTTTTTGAGCGCCTCTACATGGCGGGACCCAGCCGATGCAGGTCCTGAATTTTACATGTGTGTCGTGGGCTTTTTTATACGCGCGCGTGGACTTAGCAAAGCTATAATGATAACACAGAACTAAGCGGTACAGCTAGAAGTACGCTAACTTGATATCCAACAATGTCTTTCCCGCTACACGCCAACTTTTTAAGCCATCTGTACCATGAAAACAGTAGACCCTACTATAAAGAGCATCTTACGAAAAAAAATCAGCCCATTCATTTCATCATATGCGTCACACCTTTTATTAACGGACGAAAATAATTCTGAGTGAACATATACATGCATGGCCCACTCAATGCACGGCTCAGCACGATTTTTATACCAAGTAATCTTCATGGTGGTACCTAATCTTTTCATGGTACGGATATCATAAACAAGCATCATATGGTTGGGAAAGACCTGGTTGGACGACAGTCATGTACTTCGGGCAGTACCTGATCCATAGCTTGGCGTATTCACATATGTTAGGAAACCATGGGTGGGTGTTATTGGTTGGTGGCTTTCCACATCACCGTTAGCTACGTGACATAAACATCCACTAGGAATTTTTTTTTTTGTACTACACTTTCAAGGCCATTGGCCCCTTGAGGAGGTGTACCCTTTTAGGGCTTTTCTGAGCCACTCCCACACGCAGGTTTTCTTGGCCACACGAGCCACATCCGATTTGTTTGTTTTTCTTTTGAGGCGTGATGGGCGCCAAATGAATGCTAGCCATAGAAATATCATATTCAATTGATTGATGTAAAAGACCATCAAATTCCTAACCTTTAGTTAGGTCCTATGAATGTCTTGCTTTCTGTCTTTCTTTCCAAGGACTGTTTGGACACAGTCGGTATTTTCCATTTTTGGGTATGATCCCGTGGATCAAGTGTAAGTGGGGCCCATTAATTTTGGGTTGTTTAGTGATGGATGTTCCATAGTCATCAGATGTTATGGGCAACATTCTAAAGGTTGGCCATAGAACAGACGGCTGAGATTGTTTGACTGATGTGATTTTTGGTTGTATTACCATCAAAGAGATGATCCATCCAATGGTCGGTGTTGATCACTTGATATGTTCGCTGATTGGATGGTGGAGATGGTAGCTACAGCCAGTTTCCTTGAATGGTATATACAAAGAATCATACCTTTTGATTGCTTGGTACTTTTTGGCCCATGGAGGGGTCGGTCGAGCACAAAATCTGAGAAGATCAGGCAACTTTTCAAGGGTAAGTAACCATCGGAACTTGGATTTGCTTTAAATTTGGTGAAAAGATATGGTAGATGCAGTGAGACTGGAATATGGTGAGCCTCATCTCGACCATGGAAGTTGCATGGAAACATTATGATCGAGACCATCAATCTAGAAGGGTTTAAGGTTGATTTTACATGGACGAAAAGATACATCAATCAGGCCATCCTAACCATCAGTTCTTACTTTTTATGGTTCATTGTCGACCATAAACCATTTATGCTTTCTATCAAGATGAGAAGCCACTATCTGATAGCTAAGATAGATCTGACCTGTATAGATTTTTAAAAGAGCGATCCATAGTACTCCCACTCTACAAACGGCCTAGATCAGATATAGCTCAGCCACGTGTCGAATGGAAAACTACGCCTTCCCGTGATCCGCTTAAAATGGCACCGCCCCTTTTAATTTGGTGCGATGAAATAGACAATTAGCTTAATCATTTCCACGTCAGCATTCTCAGTGATGATGTCGCGATCCAAGGCGTACACGTGTTTCTCCAGCTGACTGATGTACAGTAACTTCTCGCCATTTTGGCTCATCATGTACGCTACTTGCCAGTTACCCGGGGTTACACGGCTCCCTGTGACCCAATGTTCTGTGGGGCCCGGCACCATGTCTGTGTTATATCCATTCCGTCCATCCGTTTCGTCAGCTCATTTCAGGTAAAGACTCCAAACAACAGGGAGATACAAAACTCGAATAGGCTATACAAGAGGAAAAAGTGGAGATGAAGACACCCGCCGTTGAAACATTACTGGGCCCACCTTGATGTTTAGATCTCATCCAATTCGTTCATAAGGCGATTCCCACTTGGATGATGGGAAGGTACAAATATAGCCCTGATCTAAAACTTCTGTGACCCCACTGAATTTCAACGGTAAAAATTCAATCGTTACTCAGGTGGCCCACTTAAGTTTCGGATCTCCCTCATGATGGGTTGTGGTCATAGAATGAGACGACGAAACGGATGGATGGAGTGGATATAATACAAACATCGGGGTGGATCCAACTGGCCTTTTGGTTACACGAGCAGTGCATAAGTCACGTCCAGTCAACATCCACCTGAAAGTGTGTCGGGGATGATTACTTGTCACTGTTTTGGCCTTTCCTTTATCCATTCATCTAACCAACCAATGACATGGCAAAAAAAGACTCAGTCATGCACGCCAACATTTTATGATGTTGGAGAAATTATATTGAGAAAACTGAAAATAAAAAAAATAGTAAAATTGACACCAGGCTGATTTATCTATAAATACAGTGTACTTAAACCTTGATTCACCCTCTTTTCAATTGAAATTGAGATTAATGATGATTTACATGTGAATTGTTTTCAAGATGAGATAAACATTCTTGTTAAGATCTTGTGTGCAGCAATTACGAAGGGATCTATCGAAAAACTCAGTTAACGCGGTTCATAAATTTGACAGATTTATTGTGGGGTTGAACTCAGTGACTTAAACAATGTTCGAGCTACTCGACAATTTTCTAAAAAAGAGAAATATTAAGAGAGATCAGATCAGGTTCTGATTGAACTTGTTGAACTTGATGATTATAGACCTAGAGGGTTCAATTTATATAGCATCTGAGGTGTAGACCATTATTAAGTTGTCATCAATGGTTCAGAATATTTGTGAAATGTTTCTGACGGTTGATATTAATTTCCAAATGTTTCAAATAGTTGGATCAACGATATGACCGTTGGATCATCAAGACCCATATGTTTTCAGACCGCTTTGGTTATTAAGGCTATTAGTTGTTCAAAAATAGTCGGCAATTTTGGATCCATTGATCCATTTGTTTCTAGCAGCCTATAAAACCCTAACCATTTCACACTACTCTTTTCGCGCCGTGATTGCACCGTCTCGCGACGGTTCGTAAAAGGTCGCAACGGAGCAAACACCTTGAGACACGCATGCTAAGTGCAAAGCACACCATATAGCGCCACTACAGCCACACTGCCCACGACCTCGCCCTCGTCCACACCCATGTCCGAGCCTGAGCACTCGCTCGTGCGTGTGTGCATGTGTTCCAGTGCTACGCAAACCGAGCATCTCATCCTCCATTTCTCCAAATAAGAATACTTTTGTAACGCCCTGAAATTCGGGGGTCGAGTATGAACTCAAATCCCAAGTTCCAATGCATCACTTATGCAACATAGATAATGATGGTTAAATGTTGTCTGAGTTAGAGCAATAAACATGAGTGAGATTATACCAAAACAGTAATTCATACTCCAGTTCAACTGTATAAAGGCAAGCGGAAGACTGAAATTGTATATATAAGGTATGTAAGGAAACAAAATCTTCATGAACTCCAGAGTATGCACACTAACTGAGTACCCATATACATGTATTGTTTCTGAATCAAAAAGTACAAAAATACAATCAGAAGATGAATCTTGAAACCCCCGCGATGCGGTCAGCCTAAGCAAAGCCGTCAGAGTACTGCATGAATGAGAACTCGTCCTGGTCCTCATCGAAATCAGGCTCGGCTTCCTGAACCGACGTGCCATTTATACCTGTGACAGAGTCTAGTTGGTGTGTACAACACCTCCCGCAACGTGGGAGTGAGTAGCTAACTCAGTGGAACAATAAAGCATAAGTTAACATGTTATCAATTCAGTCAAACAGTAATGATAAAGCAATACAAGCGAACAATCCTAACTACTCTTATTAAATGCAAGTATGAAATGACATGATGAATGCCCTTGCCAAACCACCCTCATGCGACACCGTCTTATGTTCGCGAATGCGTTCATCCCTCGGTGCTCCACATCTACTAGGCACATGCAGTGCAATGATGAGCATGATTACTGAGTAATTATTAGTCCATTTCAAGCAGCAGTATTAGGAAACTAAGGTATGTCCCTTGTATCATTCCCAAACATGATCCATTCTAGGGTCGCTAGTCCTAGTTAATCTCAGACGATGGTGCGTTTTCTAGGTCACTACAAAGGCTGTCAGGGCTGTTACGCACAAAGGTTACACCACTCCCCCATCACCTTTTTAACGGTTCATCACTATACAGATATAGGCCTAGTCCATACTCTATATATTGTAGCAAGACTCGTCGTCTCACCGCAAATTCAGAGTATGCTCGAGGTCACTACAAATGGTTCATCACCAATCAGTGTAGGCCGACAGCTCGAATATAGTGTCTCATACCACCATAATCGGCTCACGAGTTTGGTTGCTTACTGGTCACTACGGGGAGGCACGTGGCCCCAGCGTAGGCCGACAGCTCGACCACGGTGTCCCATACCACCATGTCCGGCTCATGAGTCTTAGCGGATCGAGGTACCATGGTTAACGGGATTCCACTGGTAAGTTTGGTACCCTAGGTTCAAGCAGTAGCGACCAAACATGGTGAACATACATAAGACATAACGGGTTACTTGACGTGCTCGGCTAGCTCGAGCGCACAACAAGTTGAATGATATGAAGCGCATAAGCACTTCGTGTGGCCAACCACTATCGCCAACCGAAGTACGATTCGGATTCGTCAAACACATCTTTCGTGGCGACATGAATCTCAGCCACGATCTCAAGTCTGGTACTGAATGTCTGGACTATAGACATAGTCCCAAACTCAATCAATATTTACTCATAGCATGTGGTGTAAAGCATAATAAACAAAGCAACTCAAGCATGTTAACAAGCATGTCATAAAGCATGTTATAAAACATATTACAAAGCATGTTATAAAGCATATTATAGAGCACTATACAAATAGGGATACAAACACATATATTTCATAAGTGAGTGGTTAGAGTAAACAACCACATGGAGGGAATCATACATGTCTCTAAGGTAGTTGAGAGCTCCATCTCAGCACCTACCTAAGGCACTAACATCTAAGCACTTACTTTCACAAGCATTTTCACAAACTTAGAGTACCCTATTTCAACATACATGATGTATGTTAGTAAAATATGCATTAGGGCTATCCTTTCGCCAAGCGAGTATCTTATCCGTGTATATCATATTCATACAGCAAATAATCATGACAAATACATCTCCAAAATTTATACGTATACGGTATTTTCTAGAATACACAATTTCAACATACATAGTGTATATAAGCAAACATGTATTTTGGCGATTCCTTTTGCCAAATAAGTATTTTATCCATATACCATATATTCATACAACAAATAATCATGGCAAACATATTTCCAAAATTTGTACGTATGCGGTATTTCCACGTATACCTAGAGTATGTAAAATTCCATATTCTACATCTTTAATCGAAACAGGAAACAGAAAGCACTTTGTACATGTGCAATTACATGCGGATCATGAATCTATCATTATCTGACATTGAAAGCGTTAAAAACCGTAAGCTATACACCTAAAGTCCTCACCTTACACCTTAGGATTGCAATGAATCAGTTAGGTTCGTTAGGCTTCCATATTCGGCACCTTAGTAGCCTAAAAAATGAAATAGGTTAGCTATTTCATAACCTACAACCTTCACACCCCAAAACAGATTTAGGATTAGGGTTTCTTACCTTAAAACGGAGTCGGTATCGCCGGGAAAGCGGCAAGAAAGGGGTGGTGCAGCCCGTGTGGTGATTGGAAACAGTAGCAGGGAGATTCTCCCACAACTCTCTAGCTTTCTCTCTCTTTTTCTCTCTTCTTACTTAGGGTTTATCCTAAATTCGTATGGCTGTGAGAGAGGGTGTTCTAAGGTCCTTATATAGCCTAAAAACTCTCTGAAATAGACTTAAGTTCAAGGTATACTTATGTTATAGCCAAAACGGCATTGTTTCAGCTCAACGGAGGACTTCTGGCAGGCCTCCTTGAGCCAAAAGTCGGACTTAAGGTCACCTATCCTGGATCTAGGTGAAGTTAAGTTTTCGATCTAGTAGGGTTTCTAGATCACGCGTGGCGGACCAGTTTCAGTTCAACGGTCAGCGGACCTCGATCAGAAATTCCAAGTATATGTAAATGTTTATGAAATTTTTCCTGATCCGAGGGTGTATTTGGGTCAGATTCTGACGGTCTGGTTACTTATAAAATGTCCGCAAGTGACACGTGCCAGATCACTATTCCAGATATTTATTTTGTAAAGGAAATAAGGGTTTTCACACTCTCTCGCTCCGGACTCGAGCGAACAGCCGTGGGAGACTATTTGGACTTGATTTTCGAGATGGTTGTCAAGCCCAGCGAGGCGCTCCTAATTCCTTAACTTCGTATTATTCGGACTCCCGATGTGCGGTCTAGACCTGATACGGAGTTTCAATTTGTTCCCGAGAGCAGCCGGGTAATGAGTTTGATCCTAGACTTTAGGATAACCTAGCGTCAATGATTCTACAAGTTTTGGGCCTTGCAGATCGTATTTAAAGCGATTCAAAGGCTAATTTAGTTTAACACTTAGTTAACTTTGTCAAATTTCTAAAGGATTTAATCCTAAGTGATTTCTGGTCGAGGTGGTACTCGAGCCACAGTACGGAAATTTTCAAGTCGTTACAACTTTTCACTCAATCGCTTATATATATATATATATATATATATATATATATATATATATATATATATATATATATATATATAAAAACCTTCTCTCCCACTTTATTCGATGTGGGACTAAAGAAAATCGATTTTTTTTTTTCTTTTTCAAAAAACCGTTTTGAAATGAAAACGAGAATTTCAAACTTTCTTTACTTTTAAACCAAATATTTCAACATTTCCCCCTTGGGTTTTAAAATAAATAGTAAAAAATTCTGCTAGAGATAAAAGAATCTTTTATACATAGAGAATGATATCTTTACAATTTGAATATTTCCTTAGTGTAAGTATTTTAAAGTTTTGTTCAAATTCCTGGTAGCCGCAGCTTTGAACAGTTATTCTTAAATGACACAACCGAAGATACCATACACATAATAGAATATGTGTTATGTGAGTTCCCTTATATTACTCGCTTAACACTTTTAATGGTCATGTGTTTATCCTGTTTCAAGAACGATCCCGAGAAAACTTTAACTCTCATGAGAAACGACACAACTTCTACGTTCATATAGGTGAAATCCTTTCATGTTTCCGTTACTACTTAAAACACTTATCTTATAGATTGGATTTCATTATATGTTCCAAGACTCAACGCTCTAGTTGTAATGGTCAACACTCTTTATCCTTGATGAGGTTATTTATAATTTTAGTGATGATGTTTTCCACATATCAGTGATTTATTTTTACCCATTGAACTTGAACTTTAGAGATTTTTTTTTTAAATTTTGGGTTGGATTTCTATCACTTGTGGAACTTTTATTGAAAAGTTTCAACCACATCCCTCTAAAAGTTGTCCTTATTACTTCTCTTGTTAGATGTTTAGTAAAATGATCAGCCAAGTTATTACTTGACTTTACAATTGACATTGCAATGATTACATATTGAATCAAATCCCTTGTATAATCATGTCTCAAACTTATGTGTCTGGAATTCCCATTATATTTACCGTTGTAAGGTCTCACTAGATTGGCTTCGTCGTCGCAATGAAGTGAAACAGATAGTTAATGCTTTGCATAGAATTGAATTTCTAATAGAAGATCCCTTAACCACTCGGTCATTTGCTAGTTGCAATCAATACTATGAACTCAAACTCCATCGTTGAGTGTATTATGCAAGTTTGTTTTTTGGATCTCTAAGAGATGGTTGCACCTCCTAATATGAATATTCACCATGTTGTGGACTCGTTGTCCCCTGCACTCGATATCTAACTCTCATCAGTATATCCTTCCAATACAGTCGAAAATTCTGAGTATAACAACCCTAGTTCTTTGTTTTTTTTTTTTTTTTTTTTCTAGATAGCCTAGAACTCTACTTATAACTTTAATTTCTAGTATTCTACATTAGGATTACTAGTAAACTTACTTAGTTTACTTATAGGGTATGTTATATTTAGTCTTGTTCGTTGCATAATATACATATGACTGCTTATAGTACTAGCATACTCTGGTTGTGCAACTGCTCTTCCATTACTTTCTTTTAGTTTGATACTTGGATTAAATGAGGTTTTTACGTCTTTGATTTTCAAGTAGTTAAACTTATTTAATATCTTCTTAATGTAACGAAGCTGACACAATGCATAACTCCTGCTATATTTGTTTTATTTATTTATTTTTTTTTTTAAAAAATAAAAATAAAAAATTTGATACCTAATATAGTATCCACTTGTCCAAATTCTTTCATTTTGAAAACGGGGGAGAGAAACCTCTTTATTTCAGTTACACCCTCTATTATGTTGCTGATAATTAACATATCATCTACGTATAGACATATAATCATAATATTATCATTACAAACTTTAGAGTATATACACTTATCAGCTATGTTATATACGAAACTATAAGATACCACATTTGAATACAATTTATCATGTCACTATTAGGGTGCTTATTTTAATCTACACAGAGATTTAATGAGCCTACATACTTTTCTTTCATTTCTTGGTAGAACAAACACTTCCAGTTACTTCATATATATCTCATCATCGAGGTCACCATTAAGGAATGTTGTCTTTACGTCCATTTGATGAATATGAGATGATATATAAATGTTAAAGCGAATAAAATCCCAATCAGTGTTATTCTAGGTATTGGCGAATATGTGTCGAAATAATCTATTCACTCTTTCTGACGGAATCCCTTGGCTACTAACCTAGCCTTAAAAGTTTGTATTGTAACATCGGCGTTTTTTTCTTAAATACCCACTTACATCCTATAGGTTTAGAACTTAGAGTAGGTTTAAATTTATAAACCTTGAATGCATTAAATGCCTCATCTTTAAATTTTAGCAGGTACACATACACATATCTTAAACAATCATATATGAACATTATAAAGTATCTCTTGCCTCATTGGGTAAGAATGTCATTTAGCTCACATATGTCAGTATGCATTAGGTCTAACATCTGAGATAATCTCTCAATACCAAGGAATGATTTCTTAGTTATTTTAGACCGTATATATACTTCACATTTATCGTTCTCACTATCATTGTATGAGATTAAGTCATTTTTAGCCATGAGTCTTATGGTACTATTGCCTATATGTGCTAACCTACCATGCCATAAGGTTACAAATACAACCATATAAGCAGAAGAATTCTTTTCATTCAGTGAAAATTTAATCATCCCATTACAAGCATATCCCTTTCTCACAAAGTTTCCATTCTTGGACATGATCAACTTGCTAGATTCATACATAACCATTATCCAGTTTTGCTCAGAAGATCTCCTAAGACTAAGTTCCTCCTTATGTCTGAGATGTGCAGTACGTTGGTCATGATTTCCTTCTTTCTAGAGGTAAATGTTAGTTCAATAGTTCCTTTGTCGACAACCTTTGATCGACTTTCATTTTCCATTTGAACCTCTTGACTGTTGGCTATGACTTTATAATTTTAAAGGTAAATCTATCGTTGCATACATGGACTGTAACACCTGTATTATACCACCAACCGATGACTTTCTCTTGAACTATATTCACTTCCATAACCATTGCTACGATATCATCATCTAGTGCATTAGCCTCTTTTTTAGGCCTTTTGTGGTCCCTACAAAGTCGGGCAAAATGTCCGGTCTTACCACATGCATAGAAAGGATCCTTGGGTTTACCATTTTTCTTCTTTTGAGTTTTTTTTTTTTTTTGTAATCTTTGTTGGGTTTTGGGAATTCATTCTTCTCAGAGTTATTATTTCGGTATAACTGAGGATGCACCATTGACGTCATCCATCTTATCTCGGTTGCGAGATTCTTCCTCAATATGGAGATGTTTTTGGATTTGTTTTAGGGTGAACTCTTCTAATTTATGTAGTAGCCTTTTCTTTCAGTCTTTCCAGCTTGGAAGCAGTTCGACTATAATAGCTCCGACTTAAAAATATTTAGGTAAGTTAATTTTTAGTGCCTTTATTTTATTTATAATCCACTGTAATTTATGAATTTAGGCCAGTAGATGCTTATTATTTACCATTGTAAAATTGAAGTACCTGGCAATTAGAAATTTCTGTATTTCTTCTTCTTCGGCCTTATACTTGTATTCCAATGCATTCTAAATTTCTTCTGCTGAAGTCGTTTCTATGTACATATCGTATAGCTGATCAGAAAGAGCATTGAGAATATGACCGCGACACATCAATTCATCTTTTTGTCGTTTAATTCTGATAGGGACATGTTATGGAGTGTCGTTTTATGTTGCTTCTGGTAAAGGTTGAAGATTGGAGTCTAAAATGTAGAATATCTTCAAGTTAGTGATAAGAAACTTCAACTTGTCTTCTCATCTAGTGAAGTTTATACCGTCAAATTGGCCTAGTCTGATTAGATCTTGGTTCATCAGTTTGACTGATGCAACACTTTTGATATCTATAATCAAGCTTTAAGAATGTTGGAGAAGTTGTATTGAAAAAATGAAAATAAAAAATGGTGAAATTAACACCAGGCTGAATCACATATAAATATAATGTCCTTAAAGCTTGATTCACCCCTTTCTTAATTGAAATTGAGATTGTTGATGGATTACAGACAAATTGCTTCTAGGATAAGACAAGCCTTTTTGTGAAGATCCCGCATGCGGCAGTCACGAATGGATCTACTCAGGAACTTAGTTAACACAGTTCGTAAATCTGGCAGATTTGTTTAGTGGTTGAACTCAGTGACTCAAACAATGTTTGAGCTACTCAATAATTTCTTAAAAAGAAAATTGTTTAGAGAGATCTAATTAGATTATGATGGAATCTGTTGGACTTGGATAATTGTGGACTTGGATTGTAACAGTCTGGTTTTAGTAACCCGAATTTTGCACCTGTTTTCTGAAATCCCGAGTGTTAATTTTTAAGCATTTCACGTATAATTTTTTTTCTTTTTCTTAAGAGTGAGCATTGTGGTGGAAAAGAAATAAATCAAACATATATAAAAGAAAGTCTGAATACACATTCAAGATATACAAGCGGTTGCCCATATGGCTTATACAAAACAATGTCTTAAAACTAACAAATACAAGAAACAAACAATTTAACATATGATAGAGAATAATATGCAGCTAGACTTGAGTTACAAGATTACAAAGCTTCTCTTGGGATAAATACAACCATATACCTTTCATATTTGTATCCTACTAATAAGTATAAATATAAGTATCATTTAGATCACCTACACCATTTGTACGGTTGTATAATTCAAAGCATTAGTGACTAACTTAGTGAGAATTTCCCTTAAGATTACATACCATCACATTAGTCAAGCATAGTTTTAAATAAGAAAACATACAAAAAAAAATTCACGATGCAATCTTATTTAAATGCATGAATGCGTGAAATGCACATCATCAGGGGGGTGCTCATCTATTTGACTTTGGACAAAATTCACGAGTGGGGCAAAACCCACATGCAATCTCAAGTAGCTAGTCACTAGCGAAAGTACATCAAGTACGGGCTCAAGTGACAAGCTCACACAAAATGAGTCAATCGATGATGGTCTGGGAGCTAGCAAAATATACCATGACAAAGGATATGTACTATAGCATCCAAATTAGCCATTAATTAGCGCCCGTATGCTATGGAATGTATGATTAGCCTAACCGTTATTAGTCCAACTATAAACAATCATTTTAAGAAAGCTTAAAAGGTAACTATGGAATGCTCGTCACCCAGCATAGGCTGATAGCTTAGGCATAGTGTCCCAAACCACCATCATCATCTCATGAGACTCCATCAAGTAGGATGTTTAATGATAACTTTTCAACTAGTTGAAAAGGCTGAGCTATATGTCCTAGAGGGGGGGGGGGGGGGGTGAATAGGACTATGCCAAATTAAAATAATTAACAGCAGAATTTAAACAAATAAAGGAAAGATAACACACAAACAATCTCACAATGCTGAAATTAAATACAACTTCAAATGTACGAGTATTGAGAGATTGATACAGATGTTGTTCTAAGGACAACCTTATACCAAAAACCAAAAGTTTATGGTAGGACAACCTTATTCTTAGAAAGGTTTGTGTATCAAAAACTCAAACTGATACAGAGGAATAAATAAATAAATAGTAATGAAAGAAATCTAAGCTATTACAACATTCTCACACTTGCATAAAAGAAATTATAACATTCTCCACAAATGCAAAAAGGGAAATTACAAACAACCACAAAAAGGAATAAACAATCAATCTACAAGACCATAAATTATAGTGGTTCGCTTGTGTGTACACCAACTGTTAAACAACAGCCACACAACTACTCCACTCCTAATATCCTCACACAGTGGATATTAGTGTTCATTATGAAAATAGGTTTTTCCAGGTTCACCTGAAACCCTCACAATTGTGTCTTTTAAGTGGGCTTACAAAATTCAAAAAACCCCACACTCTGAGTTTTCTGGATCACCTCAGACAAACCAAAACAAAGAGATTTTTCTGACATAATCTCAATGAAACCAAAAGATAGAAATTTACAATAATGTAAAATACCCGGATATTCTCTTTTTGATGCAGTCCAAAAGATCCAAATATGAGTGGAAGTTCAACGTAGAAGTTCAATGTCCACACTCACTTATGAAATGGTTCTAGGTTTTAAATTGATTTTAAATTAAATCAAGTTGGGCTAGCTCTATTTGATTTTAATTCCAAGAAAAGGGCAAGTCTCAATCCCTTCTTCAAATATGATTGGAATAAAGAATACAAAATCAAATATAACAAAGTTAAGTTAAGAGAATATTAAATGAGCACAATATAGATTAAAAAGATGACTAACTTATCTCTCAGAGTGGCGTATTGATTTTGCTTGAATTGAATATCAAACTCTGAGATTTGTGTTCTATTTATAAGTGAAGAAATCGCACCCTCGACTGGTCCTGAGGTCTCCACGACTGGTCATAGGACCAACAGATTTTTAAAATTTGAGCGCGATAAGATAAAGTCGTTCCACGAATGGTCGTAAGACCTGCACGACCGATCAAGTGGCCTCCACAACCGATCGAGTCCTGTTCACGACTGGTCGTGTGGAACCCGATTTAGTTGCTGGACTTTGAGTCGAGGCTGCAAGACTGGTCGAGCACAAGTCGAGCACTGTTCATACGACCGGTCGAGCAATCTCCAGGACTGATCGAGGCTTTAACAAAAATTCCTGAAAATCAGTAATAACCTTAGGACTGGTTGAGGAATTCTTGGACTGGTCGAGCCAGTGCTAGGACTAGTCGAACATAGTCCAATACTAATAGAAAAATAGTCTATGCACTTATAAAATGATCCAATTTAAATTATGTATTCAAAATGACCTACCCTATGGTCATTCTAAGGTCATTCATACCTTATACATAATGTATGAACATTGAAACTTCTTTTCCTTCAGTTAAAAGATGGTCTTTGAAGTTCACGAAGCTTGAGATCTTTACACATGATGAAGCTTGAACTTGAGACCTTTTGAGGCTTCAACTTGAAGTATATTGAAACTTGAATTTGTAACCTTAAGAAGCTTGAACTTAAAACATCTTGAAACTTGAGCTTGAGGTTCAAAGTAAAGAACTTTGTCTTGACTTGAAGCTTGACCTTGAATTCACACTTGATGTTGTATTCAAACATGACCATATCAACTTGCATTTCTTGAAGTAAAGATCATTGTTCTTGAAAGATGTATTGTCTTGAATATGTAAATGCGCTACACAAGACACAGATTCAAAAAGGTTTTGGCACTACAAAATTTGACAATTATAGGAGCTAGGAACCATAGCACTTACACTAGTGACTAATCATAATTCAATAGGTAGAATTTACCATCGCAAGGTTATATAAAAATAATCCATCATGAGCCACATTGGACAAAATGTTCATTCAAAGATATAATAAAAATGGGTTAACCCAAAAGCCACATAGGCACAAATAATCCATAAGATGGTAAGTCCACAACAAAATTCCCTTTAATCCTTTACACAAGAGTGGCCACTAGTTCGAGGAACCATTCTATATAAATGATCACATTATTCAAATTCATATTCCAATTCTGGATTTCCATACATGAGTCGAGTTTCCCACTAATCGATGTGGCAATTCAAGCTTCATAAACAATCCACAAGTATGAAAAGATATTCATGTGTAACATGTAAGTGCTTATACTATATAAATGTTAAGCATATGATTTGAGAATCTATTCCAATAACTAACATAGATAAACATCACGGATGTGAGATTTCAAATGAGAAGAGAAGTATGATATTAAATGGTCATAGGACTTCTGAGAATTGTTATATTATTAATGACTCATGCACTTTTAATTTTTCATGTTGCATGGTCCAAGCAGACGAAATAGAACTATGACATAAACGCCTTGAACATGTTAACTTTAGAAATCTTTATAGATTGAGCAAAAGAGATCATATTCGTGGCTTACCTAAATTGAAAAAGATAGAAAAGATTTGTGCACGTGTTAGATTGGCAAGCAAATCAGGAGTATTCGTAAGAAAGTAAACTCCTTAGCCACAACCAAACCTCTTGAACTGCTCCATATGGATTTGGTTAGACCAATGAGAACGAAGAGTAGAGGTGAAAAGAAGTATTTTTTGGTTATTGTTGATGATTTTACCAGATATATATGGGTAGCTTTCTTGAGAGAAAATTCAGAGAGTCTCGATGAAGTCAAAAGAATTCTAAAATGAATTCAGATTGAAAAAGAAGTACATGTAATTTAGAAGTGATCATGGTACCGAGTTTGAAAATAGCAATTTTAAGAAGTATCGTATAGATCATGGTATATCACATGAGTTCTCTGCTCCTAAAACACCTCAACAGAATAGGATTGTTGAAAGAAAGAACAGGGTGTTACAAGAAATGGCCAATGTTATGCTAAATAACATAAACTTATAAAAAAATTTATGGGCTGAAGCTATTAATACTGTGTACTACATTTTAAATCATGTGTATGTTAGAAAAGCAAAAGATAAAACACCTCGTACTTTCAATACTCAGGTGTTACCATGAATACCTAGCTTATTGAACTTTTCACCTCACTCTAACTTGAATATGACCGTAGGGGTAATCTTCATCCATAAATCGAGTTATTTCACCGTCTAAGTATAGAATCTATAACTAGATTTTCACTTATATGGTCTTTAGGACACTTAAAACTAGTGACGAATAAGTTTGAAACAATCGCATGGTTGGATCACAAGATCCGATTGTTGAAATTAAAGATCAATTATGAGATTCAAAAATCAATCATTAGATTTAGATCTCATATCATACAATGATGGGTCTGATCATCAAAACTAGTTATTTGATTAATCTAAAGGACTCTTAGACCATCCATGAACAATTTTAAAGCAATCTAAACGGCGTACTTCAATATGGTCGTTGGACTTCGAAACTAACACCACACGATTAAGATGATTTTACAAATAATTAACCAATCATTGGGTGGCTCAGGGGATGTCAACCCTAAAGAAGAAATAATACCCCAACCTCTAACAGAATAACACATCTGACCCGAGAGCAAGAGGTATTTTCACTAACTACCACCTAATCTCATAGGTGAGATCACTAAATTATAAAAACAAGAAGCCCTCTTAGCTAGACTAGAAGCCCAAAGAACCATCGATGATCAAACTAAATAATGATCCGACCATTAGATCTCCGTAACTTATCGATCCACTTGTTCATGCCTATCTGTCCACCAGGATACTAAATTAACTATTAGGAAATCCCCAAATTAGTTGTTGAAGCCTCTAACTCCATGGATGAATAGTTTAACACTAATCTAACCGTAGGATCATTTGGAATCAATAATCGCTTTCAAATTGCATTAAGTGGCCCACCTGAGCCTTGGACATACCTCATCTCTCGATGGAACTACTTCCTGGGCCCATAAAACTTCCTGGACAGAGTGGATGTCACAGTGCATTGCAGTGAACCCCACACTAAAGTGTGAAGTACACAACCTATGTACTCATGCGCCACACCAAACGCGACACCCGGTCAAATCGGGCATGACCCAATCCTGAAGGAGTTCTCCTTCTCTCTTTCATGTTTTTCACCAGCAAATGGACAATCGTCTTTAGTTGTAATCATGGCCCACGAATTTGGGCCCACCTCCATGATCCAAACTGTCCATCGTGTGTAGCCCTCAATTTTAACCAAACCCTGAATATTTCCACAATTG
Organism: Magnolia officinalis; assembly: GCA_021015155.1. Lineage (NCBI taxonomy): Eukaryota > Viridiplantae > Streptophyta > Magnoliopsida > Magnoliales > Magnoliaceae > Magnolia > Magnolia officinalis. The sequence continues at coordinate 31,116,746 of JAJHSJ010000004.1, read as the reverse complement.
CATCACACGTGTATGCACATAAACACAGGCACGAGCAGACATCTGTGTGCAGTGGTTTTCAAAAGTAGAAGCTCCGTATTCTCCCTTAGCTGGCGATCCATGTGTTGGTATCTTCAAATCTTAACTGTCTAACTGCAAGCAATCTCAGCCCTTCGAAGTAGGGCTTCTCCAACAAGGATAAACACATGTGAAGATAATCTTTCCGTTTATCGACGCTGGCACCATCTCGACTGTCCCTTAATTTATAGAAGTCGTCTGAAACATCCTAGTAGTTGGTTTTAGGGCGATCAACAAGGTTATACCACTTGAATTAGAGTTTTTACAATAAACTTGTAGGAGCACGAGTTAAATTTTGTGGTTGAAAATCTCAAACCCACCGTTAAATGGTGGTGAGCCATCTAAATGGCGGGTCCCATAAGGTCTCTGAGACCCATCTGAACCAACCATATGCATAAGATCTTAAGATCAGCCCTCTGATTAAAATCCGCCATGAACAGACACATCAACTTCTCCATTGAACCATGGATACCCATCACTGGGTAATGGGTCCCATTCATTGATTTGATCGGTCTATTTGGTGGGCCTGGGACCCAAAAATTTATCTCTGACGTGTTATCTAAGCCATTTAATTAGATCTCCTGTATCTGTTAACAAATATAATTAAACTATTGAGATCGATGTCGGGTGTAACTAATTCATTGATTAGTTACTTTGAACACTTTAGAATGGATTAATAGAGCCTTTACAAGGCTGCCCTTTTTTTAGGGCAACGATCTTCTAAAAATAGAAAATGAGAGAGGGTATGTGCCGTTCTTCTTTCCACACTGAGTCGAGTCAAGACTCGGTGAAGTCGTGCACAGACCCGATCTAGTCGAGTGTGAGAGAAAGTAGAAAGGGAAGCAGGAAGAAGGAAATAAAGGAAGAAGAAGAAAAAGAAAAGAAAGGAAGAAGAATAGAGAGAGTACGAGAGGAGATGGCAGGTGAGTCAGTGACTCGCTGACCCGAGTCAACACGATGAAGAACATTGGATCTATTAAAATTCAGACGTTGTCTAATCGTGAGAAAGATAGATAAAAGGAGAAAAGAGAGAAAACGAGAGGAGATTGGGAGGACGAGAGACCGACTGTCCAAGTGGATCGCTATGTTTGGTCAAGTCAAGCCGATTTGGCTGTAGAGTGACTTAGTTTGAGTCACCGTGAGTCAGGCTGAGTTCAGATAGTGATGGGCCTGCTTGATGAGCAGAAAGAAGAATGAATGAGAAGAGGGAGCGAGGTCGGGTCAAGTCGCGGGTTGCTAACGAGTTCGGGAGTGTGACCCACTAACTCAGCTGTCTTCACCGAGTCGACCTGGGTTGATTTAGGTGGGTCTGGCCTAATCCAGCCATCATGTTGGACAAGGAATTGAGAGAGAAGAGAGAAGAGAATAAAAGCAAGAGAAAGAAGAAGAAAAAAAAGAAGAGGAGAAGATGGGTTGACTCGTTGCATGAACTGAGTCAACCCGCTACCATTGCATTTTGGATCAAGTTAGGTCGAGTTTGATAGCCTAGGTGCTGCTGTTGAACCTTCGACAGATACAGAAAGGAGAAGGAGTGAGGGGAGTAGTGGAAGGCAAGATAGTGCTACTAAGTCGACTCAGCTTGACCTGAGTTGAGTCGGTGGTATTGGTGTGAATCGGGTCTGCGTCAGCTCGGTTCAACTCAAATCAGGTTCGCATTGTCAGGGATCCTTAACTGGGTGATTCACTGATCAATTTGGTCGAGGAGAGAGCTAAGTTTCAGCATCGAGTGAAGTTAACTCAATCTGGACAAGGGATCTTCCATTTGGACCAAGTTGAAGTTAATTTTGGGAGAAGTCGGTTCGGTTAATAGAGGTAATTTATCTCTAATTTGGGCATGTGTATTAGATTCATCTTGTCTATAGATTTTGATGTTAAGTCTACCTCTAGGTTAGAAACCCTATATCCACACCATTAGACCATATTTTTATCTAACCATACAAATGTTGTATCGTGACAGTCTAACCACACCATATATGCTAATTTGTTGGAGGTTGACTTCGAAGTGACCATACGAGTATTTAACAACATGGGAAGTAACAACATGGGAAGCCAATTCGACTCTTGAAAGGTAAGGATCACCCTTCAAGCTTTTCTACATCATGATCGTTAGATTTGTTCATTTATGTTATTGATTACTTAATATGGTATTAAGTGAAAATAATGATAAATATGAGTTTCGAATTGAGTGGTTCTTTATAAATGATTGATGATCGGATTAAATTCAAGTATTTGAACATACTATGGAACACAAATATCTCTATTCTGGTTTGAAATGAATACTTTATATGTGTAGGTGTTATTGATGTTGTACGTAGCTTGTTTTACCACTTGTAATTACTTGATAGTGTTTTTGGAGGTTCTCGAACTAGTGGTCATTTTGCCTAATAGATTAAATAGAATATTTGTCATGGACTTACCATCTTGTTGATCATTTATGCCTATGTGGCTTCTAGGAATAATCATTTTTTTATCACATTCTTGAATGAAATGGTTGCCCCTTGCAAGTTTGGTGGAATAATTGCTATATGTGCCTTTGATGGATTCTTTTCGTATAACCATGCGATGGTAAGTTCCATTTGATGAATTATGATTGACCACTAGTTGAGGAGGTTACCATTTAACATCCTAGGTTGGAGTCTCATGAGCTGGGGATGGTGGTATAGGACACTATGCCCAAGCTGTCGGCCTATGCTGGGTGACGAGCCCCCCATAGTGACTTTTGAACTTTCTTAAAATGGTTGTTTACAATTGGAATAATAATGGCTAAGCAAATCATGCATTTCATGACATAAGGACTTTACTGGGTGGTCGATATAAGACACGAAATTTTTCTTAGGTCATTATGGGTTGTACCTTTTTGGGTGCCTAGTTCTCCTTGAGCGTATCATGGAGTACTCTTCCAGGAGGCTAGATCACCTTGAGTGTCTTCGTTGCATGGTCTTTTTCGGATAACTAGTGACTCTTGGACATACATTGAGTACTTTTTTAGGTGGCTAATTCTTCTTGAGTGACCTTTTTCCAGCTAGATGAGCATCTCTAAGTTTGTGAGCATGCGTATGCATTCATGCATTTAGACAAGAATATCATTGTAAAATTTGTTAACGTTTACATACTTGATGAACTCTGTCTTATTACTATGATTGTCATTAAAAATATGTATTATGGACTGTTCCTAACAACTATGCTTAATTATCATGATGATTTGATAAATCTTGGAGATTATACCTCACTAGGATAACCATTGACATTATCAAATCGTATTCAGTGTGCAGGAGATGTAGCTGATACGCATGTTGGTACTCATGTTGAGTATGAGGAGCTAGATGATCTTGTGATTCCAAATTATAAATTTCATTCGTGTTTAATTTATATTTTCTTGTATTTGTAAAGACTTGGGACATTTGTTTATATAAGCCTTCGAGTAAACACTTGAATATTTTAATATGTATATTTGAACTTTCCTTTAAGATTGATTTGTTTCTCTTTCGCTAAACTGCTCACTCTGAATACACACACATGAAATTTGGGATATTTTTATAGTTTAACACGCGAGTTTTTGAAAAACGAGTAATATACTTGGGTTTCGATAATTGGGGTGTTATATATGGTATCAAGTGGAGTTTAGACAAATCAGGCGAGTTTATATATATATATATATAATATATATATATATATATATATATATATATATATATATATATATATGGAAAAGGTTCTATGTGGTCGAGCTCATGGGAACTTCCCATGAGGTCGAGCTATGTGGGCCCCACCGTGATGCGTGTCGACCATCTACCCCATCAGTCAGATGCACCATTCCATATTGGGCCTGAGGCTTAAAAATCAAGTCAATCCGTGACTTGTGCAGGCCACACCACATACAAAAGTTGAGAGGGGTTACCCTCCGTTAAAACATTTTCATAATCATTTGTTGGGCCCATCGAGATGTGGTTCACAAATCCAACCCATCCATTATGTGTGTCCCACTTGGATGAGGGGTCAGACCAAGTTTCAGATGCATCTAAGTTTCAGGTGGGCCCCGCCAAGTGATTTTATACATTTTAGGCATGTCTTCATATGCTTTTAAATGGTATGGCCCACCTGAGTTCTGTACACGGCTGATTTTTGGGATATCACATAATTTAAAGGGTACCCATCAAATGCACGGTGTTGACAGTTGACACACATTATGGTGGGGCCCACACAACTCGACCTCATGGGAAGTTTCCTATGAGCTCAACTGCATAAAACCTTATATATATATATATATATATATATATATATATATATATATATATATATATATATCACGCCCCAAACTCGAAAAATGGGCTCACAAAATTTTTAATTGCCGAATCCGGCACTGACAGCCCCGTATTGCCCCATTCTCGGATTTCGACACTCACATGCCATATTCCGATCCTGAGATCCTACAAGGAGGATTTTCAGTATGAATTTTTTTTTTAAAATTTATATATATATATATATATTTTTGCAATGGACCATAACCATAAGTTTTCCCAAATCACAAAGGCAACATCATCATCACATATCCACTAATATAATCATTTGAATACAATGTTGAAAGGGAGATACATATATCGGAAATCAAAGCTCCAGAGGTCTGCTGCATGCTCCAAGCTCAACGCTGCTGCAACCTAACGCCACCTGCACGCATCTATCATGCATAATCTTATAGAAAGCTTAGAGGGTGGTGAAAGTGTGTGTAAGGCAAGTGCCAAGTATATAATATCAGAGTAATGCGAAAGTATGCGTAAGTCCATGAATGCTATCAGCTATACCAAAACTATGTGATGCAAGACATGAATGCTATCGACCATACTAAGGTCATGCGATGCGAGGCCTATGTAGCCAAATGTCATATGCGAGATGTAAAGCAAGCATGCCAGTCCTCATCAAGTACACATATCAGTACAGTTCCTCTCTGGATATCACTGGGGTCTAATACACTTCACACTGATTGCCTCCACCCTAGCTGCACAGTCAAGTAAGTTGAAGAGACCACACTATCTGCCTGACCAGTAGTCTATCAATACCTACCCGGCTCGTCGATAGCGGACTCATTTACGAGCTGGTCAAACTCAGCCTAGCTTATAGCCCCCTCACTCGGGCGGATAAGGTGTAACACCCCAAATTTTTGTCAACCTAGGGTTAGACATTCTTGGACAATGAGTCGATCATAACACCTTAATTGACTTCTCATAGCTCAATCCTAAAGCCCCAAATCCACTTTCGACCCATTTCCTTCAAAATCTCACCTTTCACCACCTTATTCTTCAAATTTTTTCAAGTACTTTCATATTAGACACAAATCCTGAAGTTTAGGTGATTCAAAAGCCAGATTGAAGCTCGATGAGTCTAGTTTCATATAAAAATAAGTGAAAAATATAATAAAATATTTAATATAGTTAAATATAGGTCGTTGTGATAACTCCCTTAAAAATCATTTGTTTGGACAACTGCTTCTTCTAGAATTTTTAGAATTTTTCTACAACACAAAATCTAATGAAATTTGGTAGAGATAAAGTAAACTTGATGACGAACTACTAAAAAAATAATTAAAATAATATACTAATTAAAAGAGCTAGAAAGGGACATAGAATTGCCTTAGGACCTTATTCTGTCGTAATTAGGGCATGATTTAGTTAAGTACTAAACTAAATAATTTGTAAAATTACCTTGAATCACTTTCAATATGAATTGCAAGACCCAATACGTGTAGAATCTTAACGCTACATTACCCTGAAACCTAGGATCAATCTCAAAACCCAGTTGCTCTCGGGATCACATTGAAACTCCGTACCAGACCTGGACCGCGCGTCGAAAGTCCGATGACCACGAAGCTATATGGTTATGACTGCCTTACTGGGCTTGACAACCATCTCGGAAATCAAATCCAGATAGTGTTCAGAAACGCACGACTCGGGCCTGGAGCGAAGTGTGTGAGAAACGCGAATACCTTTAAAAATTGAACTCAGATTTAAGTGATTTGGGTTGTTCGCTTAGGGTCCAAATCTAAGCTTTCATACCGTTGGAATCTTACCCAAATACACCCTCAGATCAGGAAAAATTTCATACACATGTTAGTGTACTTGTGGCCCTGATTGAGTGGCGGTAACCGTTGAACTGAACTGGTCCGCCACGATCGATCCACAAATCTGATCGGACCAAAACCTTAACTCGACCTAAATCCAATGTTAGGGAGCTTAAGTCTGACTACACGCGGAAAAATGGGCCACCAAAAGTGCTCCGTTGGACCGAAATTGTCGTCCTTTGGCTATAACCTAAGTATACCTTGGCCCTGAGGCCATTCCCATTAGTTCTGGGCCTATATAAGAGCCTTTACCCACCCCTCTCTCATTCCATATGAATTTCTAACCCTAAGAGAGAGAAGAGAGAAGAAAGAGAAGGAAAGAGAGAGAAAGTGAGAGAGAGAGTGAAAAATCATTCCTAGGATTCAATCCCATCACTCCACGTGCTTAACCACTACACCTGTATCGCTTTTCCGGTGATTCCAACTCTGTACTTGAGTTAGAAGATCTAACCCTAATCTGTTTTAGGGTTTCCAATAGTGTAAGTGATGAAATAACTAATCTATTTCATGCTATATGTTGTCGTTGTGTCGTAGACAAAGGCTTAGTGTTTAAACTGAGTCCACTACGAGTCTACCTGCGAAAGGTGCGGACTATAAACATTTAGGTTATGGTTTTCAAGGCTTTCAATGTCGGCTAATGATTTATAACTGATTTGGGTGCCATTTCACATGCTAAATGCGAAGATTCCTTCACTTTACAGATATATATGAACTATGTGGAGTATAGTGCACTCCATGTGTTAGTTGAAATGATTGAATGTGTATAGAATTTGGATTCGTGTTTAACATGATTATCCGTCGTGGATATAGGGTTTTTGTATGTGCGACAACCCCTTTGCGAAAGGGTTTGTCCTAATACATGATATGGCCAACATACGTCATGTTTGTTATAGTGTGTAGTCTAAGTGTTTATTGAAATGTTTGTATGAGTATGGAATTATGATTTGTGCTTGCCATGATTCATGTTTGTGGATATATGATGGTTGTACGTGTGGCAACTCCTATGTGGAAGGATTTGCTACAATATGCGTTTTAACTAATTTATTATATATATGTAATGTGTAGTCTAAGTGTTTGATAAAATGCCTGCATGTGAAAATGCTTGTTTAAATGCATGTGATGAGGGTGTTGAGATATGATTCTCAATTCCCTTACTATGATTATAGTATCCTCTATATAACCTATCTTACTGTTATGGGCTGTATGAATGAAATGTCTGTGTATGATAATATATGTAGTATGTGCTTGTCAAATTGCTCAAGTAAGATTTATATCTAATTTCAGTTGTCACATGCTAATTTGGATTACTATATGTGAATGTTGTTGTTTGGAATGTGTTTAGGGCTACGTTGTGGTCCAGGCAATCGGTAATAATTTACGACCGGTGGCTGAACTGTTTTAGCCACGACAGATGCGTTCGACGAATCCGAGTCGTACGTCGCTTGACGACAGTAGTTAGGCCACGCGGAATGCTTATGCACTCCATGTGGATTAAGTCTACGTGCGCTCGTACTAGTCGAGCTTGTCAAGTAACCCGATTGACCTAATGTATGTTCACCATGCATGGACACTACTGCTTGAATCTAAGGTACCAAACTCACCAGTGAAGCCTGTTTAACCTTGGTACCTCAATCCACTAAGACTCATGAGCTGGACATGGTGGTATGAGATACCGTGGTCGAGTTGTCGGCCTACATTGGGGGACGAGCCTCCCCGTAGTGACTAGTGAGCAACACCGCCTCATGAGCTGAATACGGTGGTATGTGACACTGTATTCGAGTTGTCAGCCTACACTGATCAGGTGATGAGCTCTTTGTAGTGACCTCGAGCATACTCTGAGACTGCATTGAGGCGATGAGCCTTTTTATAGTGACTAGAGTATAAACTAGGCTTACACTGATCAGGTGACGAACCCTTTGTAGTGACCTAGAATCGTAACATCGTATGATATTTACTAGGACTGACGACCCTAGAATGGATCATTGTTTGGAAAATGATATAAGGGAGGTACCTTAGCTTCCCAATCCTACTGTATGAAAATGTCTAATAAGAACTCGGTAATCACGTTCATGCACCGCATTGCATGTGCCTTTGGCATTGGATTTGAGCACTGTGGAAGGGGTGCATGCCGCAACCGTGAGATGAAGTTTGCAGAAGGAGTGCAGGCGAGGGCATACATCATTAATACATATCATCCTTGCATTAACCATAGTACGTAGGAATGCTTGATTGTATTGCTTTATCATTACTGCGTGACTGAATTGATAACATGTTAACCTATGCTTTATAGCTCCACTGAGTTGATCACTCACTCTCACATTCTGGGACGGTGTTTTAAATACCAACCAGACTCTGTCTTAGCTGCAAGTGATGGCGATGCCTACGAGGTGGAGCCAGATTTCGACGACGATGAGGAGGAGTTCTCATACATGCAATTATCAGGTGGGTTTATATAGACCTTGTTATGATTCGACGGGATTACAGGGATATATGATTTAGTTGAGCACTTTACATTTTGATATTTTATATAGTTTGACATAAAGTATGTATATATTTAGCCCTATTACATATTCATACTCTAGGGATTTAAAATCACTTATATAGTTTATATATCTATCATAGTCTTCCGCTTACTTAATTTAGTCATCCCTAGAGTATAATATGTTGTTTTGGTATAATCTCACTCATGTTTAATGCACTAATATAGACAACATTCAATCATCATCATATATGTTGCATAAGTGATGTTTTGGAACACGTGAGTTGGGCTCCTGCTCGACCCCCGATTTTCAGGGCGTTATATAAGGCCACACCCCCTTCCAACCGACCACGACACAGTGGGAGACGCGACCTACTAGTATTCGGCACTCGAGAGCTCGTGTATCCACTCGGTCTAGACGTTGGAGCATCTCTTGGTACCAAAAAGGTTCTGAAATTTTCACCCAAGGACATCCTAAGTGCCCACAGTGTAAGAACAAAGTATTTTCGGTATCCGATACTGGCATCCACGATGTGCCTGTGGAGCCACGACCCTGATATCACTAGGGCATACAATGATCAAGACATATAAATGCAGATGCACGAATCACACTGTCCAGTCATGTAACAATCCTGCGTGTATCGCTCGATAATGTGGGGTACTCCATCTCATAAGGAGTCCCATAAATGGTTTGCTCAATGGCATATGATATAATCAGTCACTACTCATATCAAACATACATATGATGCGTATGGGCATGCATTATGGAGTTATACTAAGCATGTTATAAAGCGATGAATTATCAACAAGTATGAGCCTATCAATGGGCCCTAAGGAGAGTTACAATGCGGACATTTAACCAACATTGTACTTACAATGTGGACGTCAAACCAACATTGCTCCCAAGGCATGGCCCGCTATAGAACATCATTACACAAACCATGGGGAATCACACATTGCAATGGACCTATATACATCTCATTGGGCCTCAACCCATAGGCCTCAGATACATCAAATAGGCCGCCCCATATGGGCCTTATATAAATCAAGTGGGCTGCATCAATGGCCCTTATGTACATTGCAATGGGCCTATCCCATGGGCCTTTGAATACATCACAATGGGCCTCATAACATGGACCTTATAATATCAAGATGGGCCTCGACGGATAGGCCACAAATACATCCAGATGGCCTAATTAGGTGGGCCTCATGTATATATCAAATGGGCCATATTCAAGATAAGTGGTGATAATGATTTCCACCATTAAAATTCTTAAGGCCCACCATATCATTAATGCCCCATCTAATCTGATCATAAGGTTTTAAAGACCTGGATTAAGGGGAAAAATAAATATCACATTGTCCCAAATTTGGTAGCCCAAGGGTTTAATGGTGGAGTTCAAACCCATTGTTTTCTATAATGTGGCCCACCTGACCCTAGATCTGTCTTATTTTTAGTCTCAAGCTTGTAAGACAAGCTGACCAAATGGTTGGACGGTTTAGATGCAACACATGCATCATGGTGGGGGTCCACATGAACCATGGATCTGACTCATTCTTTAGCCCATGCCATAAAATGAGCAAAGTGGCTGGACGGTTTGGATGCAGCACATGCATCATGGTGGGTCCCATATATGGACGGTGTGGATGATACAGGGGGATCCACAGAGCTTAGTGACGCTACTCTAGCAGCTATAGCTGGAATGTGGTACACCAGTCATCCCACCCAGGGACGGTGTGGGATACAATACATGCATCAGTGGGTGCCACGCGGGGCCCACCATAACGTTTGTTTGACATCCAACTGTTGCTAAGGTCACACGGACCTGGATGAAAGGGAAAAACAAATTTCATATTAATCCAAAACTTATGTTACCCAGGAAGAGTTCCAATGGTAGACGTCCATCATCACTGTTTCCTGTTATATGGGCCACCTAAGTAACGTATATGGCTGATTTTTGGGGTGGCCCACTTCCCTAAGAGGGGGCCACCAAATACACAGTGTTGATGTCCACACACCACGGTGGGGCCTACGTTTTGGGGACCCACGGTCCCTGGTCGACCGTCCCAGTATAGGAGCGCAGCAGGACGCTGCGCAGCTTCCTCTGGCGCTAGCAGCAGCGCCTGCTGCCTCTTGTTTTTTTTTTTTGTGAATTGATTTTCTGGGGTTTTTCACAGGTGGGGCCCGCATCAAGGAAATCTGACCCACCCAATGGATTCTATAGTCCATAACCAATCCATCATGCCCAATATTGGGAATGTTTTGGCGTGTAGAAAAATTCAAGTGAATTTAAATGGTGAAAATCACTGTTTGCTAAGGTATGGCCCACCAGAAAGTTGGGTCAGCTTCAATTTTCAGCTCAACGCCTAAAATGAGTTGGTAAATGGGATGGACGGTGTGGATTGAATCTATACATTCATGTGGGGCCTATACAAGTCACTCACCCAAATAGCCTTGAGCTAAGGCTAATATTTGTGTTTTTCATTTAACGTCTAGTGTCCAGGGACGCTGGACGGTTGTGCCTTTCAAGTGGGTTGCCTACGTGGGCCACCAAA